>JASAND010022217.1:0-15530 GCA_030248195.1 Trissonchulus latispiculum
AACTTCATTACACATGTCATGCCCAACGGGAGCTCTCTGCGGCATCTATGTGTAATGGGCTAATAGTTAAAAGACTCGCCTGAAATTAGTCAACGCGATCAACTGTCGCCTGAAAATTAGTAAGAAAGGTCAAGGAAATTGGTTTAAATTGAAGAATTTATGATTGCAGTGTACATGCGTGAACGTCCAAGTCGTATCAGTATTTATATGTAATCAGACAAGGGTTGCCAATCTCTTAAATAACCAAATTAATCACAAAATTAAGGGAAGATTAGTTAACCTAATAACATAAGGTCAGGAAGGCCAATAACATCAAGGAAGAAGGAATTAAATCGGAACGGATATTAATCTTGCTAAGCAATAAGTACTACAAATTTCCCAGTGTTTCTCATTAAGCCCGGTTCATACCTATTTTCCGTTTGTCCGTTTGTCACTTTGTCTGTTTGTCTGAATTTCCGTTTCTCCGTTTGTCTGTTTTGCTGAACTCACAGATCAATTCATACCAGCTTTCCGTTTGTCCGTTGTCAGTTTGTCTGGTTTGCTTTTCTCATATTTGATATTTGAAAATTTAAACTCGAGATTCAGTAAACATTATAGGACTCTGCTTTAACTTAGCCCATTTCAAAATAGTTTCGGTTTCAGTTTAAGTTTTAAATTTTCAATGTCGAAAAATTAACTCTAATTACCAATTTCGGGAATCTCAGTTTCAGTTTCAGTTCACGTTTCAGTCCCTTCCCATAGGTAGTTTCAGCGGATGAAACTGAAACCTGTACAACATACCTAAAGCCCAGTTTGAAATTCAACTTCAGTAATTGAAACATAGCTAACAAGAAAAATGTCGTTCGGATATAATTCATGTGTCAGCATTAATTGAACTCAACATAAATGTTTATTTTTTAGTATAAGCATGAGCGAGCTATGAATTGAATATTATGAATTACAGCTGCTTGATGTGATTGCTGTGAAAATAATTTATCTCAGAAAGTGGCACTATTACTAAAGCCCTGTTCATACTTATTTTTCGGTTGTGCGTTTGTCTGGTTGTCTGTTTGTCCGAATTTCCGTTTCTCCGTTTGTCCGTTTTGCTGAACTCACAGATCAGTTCATACCTAGCTTTCCGTTTGTCTGTTTGTCCGTTTCCGTTTGTCCGTTTATCAGTTTATCTGGTTTGCTTTTCTAAACTGATTCATACTTGTTGCTTACGGAGAACCGGAAAAGTAGAGCAGTGTTGAAGTCTAAACGGACATCCCTTGGACAAACGGACAACCGGACAAACGGACAAACAGGCAAACGGACAAACTGAAAAACGGAAAGGTATGAACCAGTATGTAAGCGGACAAACGGACAAACGGACAACTAGAAACGGACAAACGGACAGAGGTATGAACCGGGCTTAAGTAAATGTTGCATAAGGTTACATGTACACTCTCACAAGTTCTCATTGCATGCAGTTTCAGTAAGCTCTATCTTGGCTGTATTAAAAACAAACAACAAATTAGTTATGCGCTCAAATCAGTATAGCCTCTAATGACTGAAACAGTTTTTTTAAATAATTTGGATTGCAATTAATTGGCGTCAATTATATACTGATTCCCCCTCTTCAAGAAATAAGCAATTCGATATTTCACAATAACTGATTTCATTTATCAAGTTTAGTCTTTAGTCGCAATTGTGAAATAGCTTAGTTCAAATTTGCTGTGCTTTAACCCCCGTGCCTCCATCCGAGTTGTGAAGCACTTTGTGCACTGTGCTTCTCAACTGCATTTGTGAAGCACGCTTACGCTCCGCTTCGCTCCGCCCTTACCACAAACAAATTCTCGCGAAACACTCGGGTTTGTAATGCACTCGCTTCGCTCGTGCATCATAACCCCTCGCAGTTTCGCTTAGCGTGCCTGTAAATCAGCTAGTGCACTCTATGTTGTGCAACAACCTATACAAATATCATTGCAATCGTATCCAAATTAACGTACGTTCCAAATTGTAGCAATCAGTGCGCAAACTTAAAAAAGGGTAGAGCAAAATGGACAGATTCTGGTTATGCCTGAAGCTTAATTTCTGAGAGTTACTGCTTACAGCTTTTGACTGAAGCAAATATTTTAAATCAAGGCAAAGTGAAACAAAAACTTTCAGTTGGCAATCATACAGTGCTATTGTGCCACCAGAACCAGATCCTCGCAAGGTAGACCAAGGAACGTACTGATCGATACAGAAATTCATGACATTTTTAAATTTGTGCCTAAAATCGTCGACAGTAGTACAGTCATTAAAAACGTCTGGCAAGCTATTAGACAATAGATACGCATCAATAGTACCCACATTAGCTTTTTTAAGATTTCTAAATTTATTTACAGTTTTTTAGGTCTGTTAAATCCGTTTATATATCCAACAATTTTAAGATGGTCTGAAGTGCAAAAAGGTTCTACAGTCTTCACGTTGGTGATTAAAGTGGTGTTCATTTGTAAAAATTAAGTATAGAATGTTTCTCTGGTCACGGGTTGGTTGCATTACTAATTGGTCCAGGAGTAATTCTAAACATGTGTTATAGAACGCTTGATCAGTAGGTTCAACACCACCCTCCCACGAAATCCCGGGATAATTGAAATCTCCAACAATAGCACGCGATTTAACGCAACATTGGTTAAACTCGAGGCAAAGAGCACTAGCAGATTCTACAACATTTCGAGAAGGTGAACTATAGCAAACACATATCCGGAAACAAATCTGATTTGCCGCACAATTTTGCTTGATATCACACCAAATTATTTCGTAAAAATTTGTGCCGTCGTTTCTAATAATTTTAAAATTAAGATACTTAGGTATCAATAAAAGAACACCCCCTCCACGGCCCACTCTGCAATTATCATCAGCCCTAACAATAAATGCGTCTGAGTGACAGTCCCAAAGCAGGCATCAGAGATAGAACTAGTTAACCAAGTTTCATAAATGCAAACAATGCATCATTATCATATGATACAATTGCACTAAATCATGTAATTTGTTTGCAATACTGCGAGCATTGAAGACATACAGTTTGACCAGACCGCTACTCAGGTTGAGTTGTCTGGCAGAGAGGGGTTTTCCGGATCAAATTTTCGAGGTTTCTGGACATTTTTTCCTTGTCGGATAATTATGTCCTTCTCACCATTCTCCCTCAGACGCAGTAGTTCAGTGAGAAGCTCTCGATCCGCCTGGCGTTGCTTATACATTAAATCGTCCCGTACAAATGGCTTTGAACGGATGTTTCGGACACTCTCGTCTTTCTGGAGAATTTGGGCGGCCTGAGTCAAAAATGATCTACGCTCACCGGCATGTCTGTCCTTGAAGCAGACCTTGATGATTCTTGGCTTTTGGCTTCACTTCTTGCCGTCCCGAAAGTTGAACTCCAAAGCTGATTCTGGAATATCCAATTTTCCCATGATCCCAGTTATCATAGCCTGATCAGCCCAGTTCTGAGCAGACTCGGAATCGGACGTCTCTGGCCATCCGACGATGACCAAATTGTTTATTTTCTCCTTTTGCTGTAGGAGTTCGGTGGCCACCTCTGTTGCTAATCTGGTGGCGGCCTTCACGCATCCGCCATTAGGTCGGCAAAAAATTTCTTCTCCTCTGGGTCGTTGAGAAAGCTGAAGCTTGAAGTTACCCCAGCCGAGTTACGTGGAGGAATGACGGGATTGGAAGGTTCAGTTCCCCCGCCCGAAGCGGCGTCACTCGAGGAAAAGGAAAACAGTTTCCCAGACGGACTAAGTGCACGCAGGGCTTCGGTCGACTCCTTCGTAAGTGAAGGGGAGCATATCTGACAGGTATAGTTTCCAGGTCGTTCGTTTATGCAAAGACTAAGATTCGAAACGCTTAAACCCATGCACTCATAATGGATAAAGCGCTGGCAAATATTGCACTCAACCATGCAGGCATGGTCCTTATTTCGGCAAAAGCAAGACAAATCCTTTGATGGGGCCATAGCTGAAGTAGTAGTAGTAGTAGTAGTAATATCAATATATAATCAAGAAGGCCAGGAAAAAATAATAGAAAGAAATATCGTAAAGTCGCAGATTGATCTCTCGGATTGATCTTTCGACGGGTAAGCAGCAAACGTTGAAATTTTTGACTTTGACAGACCTGCAGTGTCTTTCTTCGTCAATTTTCTAGTCCGTTCCATCAAACCCTGGCCGCTTATATAAATGTTAAAATACTTTTGGTTCTCCTGATGAGAGGTCAATTGTATTATGTCTACGAAGAAGCAGAACCTAAGAATTGACGTTTCTGTTTTAAAAATATTCTTTCAGGATATGTTTGCTGAGACCTAAGCTAATGTTCAGTCCGTTCTAAACGTTCTAAATGTTCTAAACGTACTACTGGCGTTAGCGCAATTGAGAAATTCTTTGGCCACCAGCATGACCGCCATCTCCGCTGTTATGTGGTATGTTAAGATGTTTTATACAACATAAACTCCCGTAATATTTGTAGTTTTAGGCGGCTAGTGGTTGATTAAATTAATTACGTCTCTTACATCATTCACTTTTTAGCACAGGAAATCAAATCAGAACTCTGGAGTCCTTGCTCTGCTTACTTCAAAAACTGTTCAAACCTTGGCCGTGACAAAATTCGGGATGAAAGGTTAGTGAAATTTGAAAATGTTTTAATGTTTTCTACTTTAAACACCCTTCTGCTGTATTTGCATAGCGCTTTCTCCCAAACTTGATTTTACTGCATCTTTCGAAATTCGCCCAGCTCAATAACCCTTTAATGCGGGATGCGCAACGCAGCAAAGGTGACGATTTCAGCATCTTTTGTCCGGAGCAGTGGTCAGCTACAGGTGGTCACATTATAAGACGCAGAAAAATCTCATGTCTATTGATGGTGGTGGTAGCCTAAAAGTTAATGTTTATCTGCGTAGATGGCTTTCGTAAAAGTGGCGGCTAAAAGTACACAACTGCTAAAATTCAAGTGTTGACTTCGAGAAAAATTAATACGGAACAAACTATCCGAGTCAAGTTTTTTGAGTCAGCACGGAATAATTGAAATGATGATTCAACGTTAATTGTTATCATTTTAGTTGCTGGACCACACGATCGGAGAACTGAAGGAGAAGAATTTTGTGCTGGACTGGTGGCGAGTGCACGAAAAAGCTCTCCCTACTCTTTCCAAGGTTGCCAAGAAATTTCATGCTGTTCCTACTACATCAGTCCTATCTGAAGAAGTTTTCAGCGGAGAGGGTCAGCTGTACCGTGATCGAAGATCCTGTTTGAAGCCGAAGAATGCAGAAATGCAGCTTTTCGTTGAAAAAACAAGAAATTTCGATAAGTGCACTGTTTACAGTGCAATTTCTTTGTACTGGTTATTGATTTTGGTGCAGTAAACCTTACCGTTGTTGATTTTAATTTTAAGATGCTTCGGTTGTTAAATTAGGGCTTAGAACCGGGAACCGGGAACCGGAACCGGAACCGGTACTATGGAACCGGAACCGGTTTTGACAATCGGAACCGGTCTCAGCTCTATCTCGTTTGATTTCGAAATCTAATATTTTTCCCTGTTTTTAATAACATATGTAAGTGGGATTATGAAGTTCAACCGCAATCCATTGCACTGAGCGGGGATGAAATTCACGTGTTAAATGTTGTAAAGTTGTTAAAACTTATTTCATAGTATTACATTTACGATGTTTTTACAAGAAATGTATATGTGGTACCATAGCAAGATAGTAAAATTGGCAAGATAGGGCAATATCTTGCTAAGACTTAAGATGGTTATCGACTGATTGTGCTTAAGGTGCCGGTTCGGGTTTTTGCAGCAATTTTGAAAGACTGTAATTTGTTCAATTCATGGAATTCTACGATAATTTTTAGATCATGTTAAAGCTTAGAACGTGCTTGTTACAGCTAGGTAGGGTATACTTGTCTCATTTTAATTCTTCGACTTGAACAAGCATAGCAGGAAAACAATTTTTGAACATGGATTTCTCGAAATGTGGGAAGCAAAAGAGAAGCGACCAGATCAGGCTTCAAAAGAAACGTCTTCCCGAGGGCTATTTTTCTGAAATCTTTTAGTGTTCAGGTATGGTCAAGATTTTGAGAAAAGTGTACATTCTGTCTGATTTTCGCCAAAATTTTCAAGTTTAGATCCTTATTTCTCGAACGGAAAGACAAAACGCGAAACCATGTAAAATAGCCCTCGGCAGTTGTCCCAAAAATGCGTGTCGAAGCAGTTTTCTAATTGGTTGCATTAATTGAGAAATTCGTGTTCAAAACAATCTGGTTGCTATTTTCAAAATTTCACATTTTCGTTGCTGTGGGTAGGCATATGTAATGAAACGAGTAAAATTGAAACTGGCTTTCTTAGTCTCTCTTAGTCTATCTTCTCCTTTCATCCTCCAAGGGGTAAACTCGCTAGATTTACGACGGAAGGTCAGCGCGTCTACTGGAATTTAGCAGACTTAAATACCGGATCTCTGAAAGGTGATGTGTCCAAATCAGAGATCCTTATAGCCGACCTAGTTAGGGACAGTGTCGTGAGTTCGTTTAATAGGGGTATTCAGGTATGATCGCAACAAGATCTGGTTCAGCAATGAGATGGCAACAGGATCTGGTTCAGCAAAGAGACCGCAACAGGATCTGGTTCAGCAAAGTGATCGCAACAGGATCTGGTTCAGCAAAGAGATCGCAACAGGATCTGATTCAGCAAAGCTGACCCTAACTAAAGTCTGACCAAAAAATGTAGGGAGCGAAATTGTTTTGTTTATACTGAATTACCGGTACATTTTTGCTGCAGCAATGTATATATTTTCTGAACCGTCATGGCATGAACTTTCTTTTGGTTGAAAAAATTTTTTTAAAAATCAAAATTCTTCAAAAGAAGATTTCTTAAGTTTTGAAAGATCAGTAGAAGCCAGGAATTAACCGTTCGGTGGAAAATTAGCCCATGTCCCAGACATTTTGAATCCCGAATATCAACTCATTTCGTCAAAAATTGCGATAGTTATTCAATTTTTTCGATTTTCAAAATCCTTCGATCTTTGCCGCTTTTCCAACTTTGACTGGCTATTACTCGCGACTCACTCAATGCAAAAATTTTTTAATTGGGTTTTCAGGACCGCTTACATGTCAGCTTTCATGTGATATATGTGGTTTTTCAAAATTTGAAAATCGATTTTTTCGAAAAATGCCACTTTTTGACCCAAAATTACGACAATGCGAATCCAGCAAAAGTGGGCAAAAATAACATTATCATAAAGTTTAATCTGAGCTGAATCCAACGACATAAAGTTTTCGTGGTTACGACTTATATTGCACCCGCAACGAATTTTTAAACAATTTGCTTTTTAGCCGGTTTTTCGCTAGTTTACACTATTTGCGTCAAATCAATGCACAATAGCACAACTTGTCAGAAATCAGCTGAAATAGGAAATTGTTCAAACATTCGTTGCTGGGGCAATTTAAGCCGTAGCCACGAAAACTTTATATCGTTGGATTCATCTCAGATTAAACTTTATGATAATCTTATTTTTACCCACTTTTACTGGATTCGCATTGTCGAAATTTTGGGTCAAACAGTGGTATTTTTCGAAAAAATTGATTTTCAAATTTTGCAAAACCACATATATCACATGAAAGCTGACATGTAAGCGGTCCTGAAAATCCAGTTAAAAAATGTCTGCATTGAGTGTGTCGCGAGTAATAGCCAGTCAAAGTTGGAAAAGCGGCAAAGATCAAAGGATATTGAAAATCGAAAAAATTGAATAACTATCGCAATTTTTGACGAAATGAGCGGATATTCGGGATTCAAAATGTCTGGGACATGGGCTAATTTTCGACCGAACGGCTAGTTCCTGGCTTCTACTTATCTTTCAAAACTTAAAAAAATCGGCTTATTTTGATGAATTTTAATTTTTAAAAAAAACTTTTTCAACCAAAAGAAAGTTCATGCCATGACGGATCAGAAAATATATACATTGCTGCAGCAAAAATGTACCGGTAATTCAGTATAAACAAAACAATTTCGCTCCCTACATTTTTTGGTCAGACTTTAGACTACATTGAATACTCGACAATTTACTGATTAACAACTGATCCAGGTACAATTTATGTACAATTTTGCAAACAGAACTGTTAATAGTATCAAAACAAATGTGATTCTGTATTTTAGCAGTATACAATATCGATACAGTGTACCAGGGTTGCCAACTCTTTTCCTAGCTGATATTTTAGTTTTACCGGTAGTAATGGAAGAATAGTTAATTTTCACCGATTTATTAATCCTTTCTTTCTGCCTCTTTCCTCTATATATGTATAACTTACTAGGCTTATTTCTTCCTTCAAAATTAACTGAGGGTTCCTTTTCTTCAGGTAATGACTATAGGGTACAGTCAGGTATTGTGCGTGCGTGTGTAAGTGCGTATATTAACTCACCTTCCTTATTCGTCTAATCACAAGTCAAACTACAAACAAATTAACTGATAATTTGATTAAATTAAGAAAATGTATAAGTCTGTTCCGGGAATGGGTGAGCGGGCTTAGATCTGGTATTAAAGATTCACAAGGAACCGCACAGATCTAAGGCGGCTATCGGACGATGGAGAGTACAATAGGCGGGGTGTTACCAGGAGATGCCCAAAGTCTAATTAATGTAGATTAAATTCAATATTTTAAAGATTCTCTTCTCTACAGCAAGCTTCGTTGAATCTGGATGTATCTCTATTTAACTGGCTAGAGTTAAGTCTAGACCAGAGACCGGGGAGCTTGAGCTCCCAAGATAAGAGGGCATGAGGAGATGAACAGACTGACCATGGTTAATTCTTTTTGAGAGTTACGTTTAAAAATGAGGATAAAGTTCGAACACAGGTAGGTTTTAATAGCTTCCCAATTTGATTCGGTACCAGCAATGGTCTCTGCCTTAGTCACTAAACTCCTGACTTCCAATTCTAGCATTCAGCAATGCACCTTCCAAATGACTGTTCCTGACTAACTGATTAGGATCTCAAGGATACAATTCCGTCCAGACTACTGACTACTGATTCCAATTAATGATACTGACACCGTCCTTGTTGTTGTTGTTGATGCTTCCAGCCACGTGAATACAGATTCAATCGGCCCTGGCACCTCCAGGGCGGAGGCGGCCGCATTCTCTGAGAAAGACAAGGACCTCCCGAGGCTTTCCCAGAGGACAGCAAGGCTAGGGTTAGGACCCAAATAGGATAGGCGTAGGCGGTCTGATTGTTACATCGCCCTTCGAGCATAGGCTGATACTAAGTAGGCTGTAGGCAGATAGTTTTTCGGCAGATGAGCTCCTCTGGATCATCGGAATCAAATGGGTTAAAACCCATTGGTACAGGATACAGGTACGGGAATCAAACCCAGCAACGATTACTCACTTTAGATGGCTATCTGTCGAGACAAAATTTTGGAACTTCGTCAATTTAGGGCAATATTTGGCTTGGACAATTGAAAACGGAGCATTTTACATAGTTTTATAAGCTAGAATGAAATTGATCACTCATTATTAGTTTGACACGAATAAAATTTTACCGAATACTATTTTTGGGCGATTTTCTGCCCTGTGGTGCAGAAAATCACCAACACAGCACGATTCCTTCATAGATATTCGGTTTGCCTAAGAGGACTTTTTGGCAGTTAGGGAACAGGAAAGCACCAGTTTCCCGTACGAAAATTGATATTAGCAATAAGACGATTATTTCGTGCAATCATTCCTTTCCTAAAGTTCACTAGAAAATGGTCCGGTGCGATTCCTAATTCTTACGTAACTGATTTACAATAATGACTACTTATTATTTATGTGTTATTTTCATGTATTAATTTGATGCTTACGCACTAATATTTACAATATGTGACATTCGATTCCACCGTTAGCTCGTTATGTTACTCCATTCGCGTGATTCGATATGCATAGCCCAGTCTGACAGTTACTGTGTTGAACAAGAAACGATTAATACGAAATGTTTACCTTTCACGGTAACAAGTTGACATAAAGAGTTTGAACAGTGACAACAGTATACTTCATGTGAATGCAAACGAAAACGAAAGTGGTTGTTTTGTAAGCGAGAACTAGTGAGGGCAATAACAGTTATTTAACATGGTTTCTGCGACATTGGTCTCTTGCGAAAACAATTAGCGTAGAACTTTTGCCCGTAGTGATAAGATACTAACATAAAAAGTTTGAGCAGTCATTTCATATACTGCAGAAACGTACAGACTTGGACGAATTTGGTTGTTTTGTTGATGCGAACAGGTAAGGGCACGAATGACCCTAGCTAATTAATACATACTAAAGCAGATCACCCTCATTGGTGTTAAACTCTAAACTGTGTTTCATATCTTTGAATTTTGGCGCAAGATGTACGAAAATTGATACTCTTAACTAGCGAAATAGACCACCACGAAGTCCTTCTTTGTGATTCGTCCACACCTTTGTTATAGGACTACCTACGCGGACGAATCGAGGACCACCTGGTAACGATAGCCTATCCTGGGGGTCCCCGTGATCCTGGACTCAACTAACTACCTAATTTGCATATTATAATGGACATTCACTCATGCTGCCTATTAACCTCATTCTTTTCAGTCCATCAACCATTCAGCATATGACTAAACAATTATACATTTATTCCATTTTCCTGCTCAATATGGGAGTTTTGAGGGCAGGTCTACCGATACTAATTCCCATGCACCAGACGGGAATTGACATACTGCTAGATATTAGGATAGTCCATACTAACAGCACTCTTGACTAAATATTAGGTTCCGGTTTTGAGTTAACCATACAAGATTTGACATGAACTGTAATTTGAGAAACCATGACCAACAATTACAATCAATATTCTGCTATGCCGTGGTTGCATATTCTGGATTATCCCAATTCTATGAGTTGTGTTGTTAGCAGATATTTGGTCAGCTCAATCAATATATTAACGAGTTCTGAACATTATTTGGTGTATAAGCATTTCTGAGTAGGGATTGTTTAAATGAATCAGCGTTAACCATAATTTGGGGACTATAAACCATTGATTGGACAGATTCTCAATTACTACTTATACTGGGTTGGCAGTCCTTACAACCATAGGTTAACGCGGGGGGTCTGGGGGGGGTCCAAGCCCCCCCCCCAACCCGGACAAGGTACAAGCCCTACCGCCGTCGGGGACAAGGGGTAACGAAAAAATGGCCAAGGGGTAGGCAAAAATAGCCGGAAAAGTTAGTTTTTCCACTAAAATTTGAAAAATGTCCGGCTTCGCCGGATATTTTATTTAGATTTCTTAATTTTTCGGGAAAATCCAGCAAAATTTTAAACTTTTTTTCAGAAAATGGAACATTTCCTGCAAATTTTGATAGAAAATTGCAAATTTTAATAAAATTAGCGTTAATTTTGTGAAAAATTTTACAAATCTATTTTTGAGGTACAAGCCCCCCTGAAAATTTTTGCTCAAGGTACAAGCCCCCTCAAAATTTTCTGGGGACAAGCCCCCCCAGGACCCGACCCTATGTTAATGTATGCTTACAACCCCTATCGAACAAGGGGAGTTTCCGTAAGGTGGCAATTAAACAACCAAAACATCCATTCTTCTATCATACGAAACCATAAAAGTCATGAAAGTCATAAAATGCAGGTCGTGGCTTGACCCAATTAACTAAATAAGACAAAACAGAAACTAAAAGAAAAATGGGGAGGAGGCCAATGAGCCTCAATAATTAGAGAGTTCCGTTTATAAAAATTAAAGGAGAACAAATGATAGCACAATTCTCAAGACCTCCATCGAACAGGAGGGGTTTAAATGAGCTGCCCTTATATTGGAAATCATAAAATAATAAAAAATTAAAAAATAGAAAATAAGCTGGCTCAAGGCCCATCTTGCTATGGAACATAAAATTGGCCTAAAAGGGGCCGTGACTTGGTGGATAAATGAAATCTGGCTCATAGGCCACGAGATAAAAAGGAGGCCCGAAGGCTGCAAAAACTACATAGTATGAAATATTGGGCCCGGAGGCCAAAATACATAAATATAAAAATTTGGCCAAAGGTCACAATAAAAATCCTAATTTTTATCCTAAATAATCGCTCAAGGCCGGACATAAAAGGTCCATGTGGCCGCTCAAGTTGTAATGTTCGCGTGATGGCTTATTTCTTTCTTTTCTGGCCTGTGTGGGCCAGAAAAGGTCCTTAATGCGTCATATGGGGAGCGTTCATTGCTATACTCCCGTGACATACCCATGTCACAAGAGAGAATGCACGCTGGGAATGGGGACTTTCAAGCGACCACTCACGGCCGAGTCTCAGCGAAGACTGACTAAAATTTTGGAGTTTGGGAGCGAGCGACAGGTCGCTGACAGCTCGCTGACGGTTTGTAAATAGGGCGGCGAATGAAATTTTGGTTTAGTTTTAGAGGAAAGCTTCTAGAAGTTTCTAGAAACTTCCAGAAGCATCCTATCTTTTACACATAAAGTTCCAGGCTCTTTTTGGCCTGGAGTTCAGTTGGGGGCTCAAATTAATGATAATGGCGAAATATTGCCCCAAACTGACCAACTTTTTGATAAATTTCGGGGACGAAACTTGGGCGAATTTTATAAAATTTTAGGTTTACACGTTTGACCAAAGGGACAAGTAATTAAAACGTGATCTTAACTTGCCCAAAAATTAAAAGCCATTCTGAGCCAACGTGAAATGGATATGAATCTTAAGTGGGTTAATTTGAAGGAAATAATTTCTTTATTTTGGTTAATAATTATTTATTATTCCCTTGTTTTCAGAATCAGTGAAGAATTCCCTTTCGATTAAGCTTAAGTCATGTTTCCATGTAAAATTTCAACCTAATTATTACCTAATTAACACTAATTAACCCTAGTTAAAATTAATTAACCCTTATAATCACTAATTTGGCCAAACTAACATCAAAAATGAATAATTAGCGCTAAACGACACTAAATACAACTACCTATGCATATTTAACTAAAGATTGTAACTAATCAATACTAATTCTGAATGATAGCTACTTGTGTATAATTAATGAACCGTCTTCTAGTGACTAGTACTCGCTAATAACTGAAATTGTTGTTCGTTACTAGAGGGAAATTGAATGTACCTTTTATCTATCTTGAAGTCTCCATTTATATTATGGTGATTAACGCCTGAATCTTTGGATAATTACAGGAAGGGGACAATGGGGTCCTAATGAAAAGGCACCAGCTTTTCATAAAGCCCGGTTCACACTTCTGTCCGTTTATCCGTTTGTAGTTGTCCGTTTGTCCGTTTGTCCGTAAGGGATGTCCGTTTAGACTTCAACACTGCTCTACTTTTCCGGTTGTCCGTAAGCAACAAGTATGAATCACTTTAGAAAAGCAAACCACACAAACTGACAAACGGACAAACGGAAACGGACAAACAGACAAACGGAAAGCTAGGTATGAACTGATCTGTGAGTTCAGCAAAACGGACAAACGGAAAGCTAGGTATGAACTGATCTGTGAGTTCAGCAAAACGGACAAACGGAGAAACGGAAATTCGGACAAACAGACAAACGGACAAACGGCTAATTTGAAGCTGATTTAGACCTTCCATTGTTATTCTGCAGTTGGAAAGATGTACAAGATCATTAATACAAAGACAGTTGTTTGTCAAGGCTTCGACTTGCTAAATTCTAAATAACCTCACTTTTCAATCTGAATGAAAACAAAATTTGAAGACATTCACTACGACTGAACTCAGTTTAAAGTTTACATATAACCTTTTACTGTATGTATGCTTGTGCCAGTAAATGATATGATATGATATGATATTTGAAAATTTAAACTCGAGATTCAGTAAACATTATAAGACTCTTCTTTAACTTAGCCCATTTCAAAATAGTTTCGGTTTCAGTTTAAGTTTTAAATTTTCAATGTCGAAAAATTAACTCTAATTACCAATTTCGGGAATCTCAGTTTCAGTTTCAGTTCAAGCTTCAGTTCCTTCCCATAGGTAGTTTCAACGGATGAAACTGAAACCTGTACAACATACCTGAAGCCCAGTTTGAAATTCAACTTCAGTAATTGTAACATAGCTAACAAGAAAAATGTGGTTCGGATATAACTCATGTGTCAGCATTAATTGAACTCAACATAAATGTTTATTTTTCCTGCTGCGCCTCAGCGCAGCAGGTCTCTTAAAGTTGCTCAGGCCGAGCTTCAGCACACATTTTGTTAATTAAACATGCATTTTGCCATAAATACATGTGTGCAATGGTTTAACATAGCCATTATATGATTTCTACGTGGGTTTTTCTTGCGACAAACTTCTACTGCTAATTCATACAATTACGCATATGTGTAAATAGTCTGTGGGAATCATTCGAAACCGGAAAATTTCTGCTTTTCTTAATAATGACTAATAAAGTCTTTTAACTGACACCAACAATTCTGCGCTTCTTGTACCAGTTTCGTAAAGCAGAATTTGTCTTACTGTCTTCTCAACGTTAGTTTAGTATTTTGCCTAGGATTGATAGTATGCTTAAATGAGATTATCTCGTCGAGAAACAGAGAGATAAATTAGGATTAAAGCATGAAAGAATATTAATTTTTTTCTGCCACCAGCAGACAAAACTAAATAGCACAATCTTTTGCAGAAAATATTACTGTATCTAAGCAATTGCCATCTCACTTATGAAAAAATATTGACTGCGCAGCAGGTTTATAATTTCATAAAATATTTATCCGGCGGACAATAAATCTTTTGCACACAATATTGCTTGTTTAGTATAAGCATGAGCGAGCTATGAAATGAATATTATGAATTACAGCTGCTTGATGTGATTGCTGTGAAAATAAATTATCTCAGAAAGTGGCACTACTACTAAAGCCCTGTTCATACTTATTTTTCGGTTGTGCGTTTGTCTGGTTGTCTGTTTGTCCGAATTTCCGTTTCTCCTTTTGTCCGTTTTGCTGTACACGCAGATCAGTTCATACCTAGCTTTCCCTTTGTCTGTTTGTCCGTTACCGTTTGTCCGTTTGTCTGGTTTGCTTTTATGAGTTGATTCATATTTGTTGCTTACGGACAACCGGAAGAGTAGAGCAGTGTTGAAGTCTAAACGAACATCCATTATGGACAAACAGACAAACTGTGAATCAACAACTCAAACGGACAATTACGGACATACAAACGGAAAACGGAAAAACGGAAAGGTATGAACCAGTATGTGAGCGGACAAGCGCACAAACGGACCACCAGAAACGGACAAACGGGCAGAGGTATAAACCGGGTATAAAATAGATGAAAATTTTATTTTGTTTAAATCATCAGAAGACACAGCGATGTGAGCCAGAACTAATAAATTAGCAATGTCACGAAATTCTGCGAATAGTGATGCGTCCCAATTTCAAGAATAGTATTCATTTAATTAAGTGAAACTTGCAGGTTTGGATTTAAGTATTATGCACTATTGGTATTATGCAAATGTTGCAGGTCTTGCAAAATGAATGCTCCAGAAAATTAGCGAATCATTAATCTGTTGATGAAATTGACTTTTTTTGTTGTCAAGTGTTCATATCAGCAAGAGT
>JASAND010022220.1:0-13850 GCA_030248195.1 Trissonchulus latispiculum
CGCACTTAGGTACTTATTACTTTTAATTTCTTACGTATGGCATAATGAAGTGATTATTTCGTCAAACCATCTTCTAATATATGTCAGCAAACACTGAAAAGGCTTTAAAACACTGCTGACAAAGATTAGTGTATTCTTTTCAGCTAGAAATATTGAATTCTTGCCATGGTAATTATAAGTTTTGCTTTTACGCTAACACTAGGATTTCTAGAGTTTTATGATTCTTCCGTTCTTATTAACCTCTAGCAATGGAAGGGGAAGGTGACCGCACCCGGGCCACTGAGGGAAAGAACACCTGTCCTTTCAGAAAGGGGAATTTTGGAATTGACCTTATTATTATGATTATAATCACTTCAAGTATAATAGACTGATTATTATTCGGACTGATCATTATTCGGACTGATTGATCCTAACTAAGCTTGTAATTGCCCTCCTCTTGTGTTAATGTTGGAGTAACTTTAGGCTTTTCTTCTCGTATTAGTTGAAAAATGCTTATTTGGGACTGGCAACTCTGATTTCAACAATTATACAATGACAATTAATTATGGCTTGGACACAATATCAACTAAAGCTTAACATCGACGAGATCTGTGAGATTCCGTTTCTAGTAGAGATTTCTTTTGGGGCGATGACCAATTAGAAACCATCTTTTTAACCACTTTTGAGCACAGGATCTAAGTCATTCCATTACACATTCCTTTCCAGACATACCGTTTGACAAACCTTTTACATAGAAGCAGTTGTGTCAAATCGCGAAATCAAAAATTAAAAATAAACAAAACTAAAGCTTTCAAATTGTTGTGCAGACACGACGATTTACCTTAACCCGTACAGTAAAGCATCCCGCCTCAATATTTCTTTCCTGAACTATCGCTTGACTATCGTTTAACTTGTTTTAACAACAAGAAACAAAAAATAAAAATATGAAAAACTAAAGAAAAACCAGCATAAATAAAAAAGAAGGATAGTAGTCCATGAGAAACAAAAGAAACAACATGTTATAGCAGACAAAAACAACTGTAAAAGTAATTAGCTAAGAACAAGTCAGGGTGACACATCAATAGCGTCTCATTTTTTTCAGGTGCCACACCAATTACCACCGATTTGTCGTTATTTTTTGAAACGCTATAACTTTCGCAATTTTGGGAGTTGGAAAGAGCTTTATAGATCGTTTTAAAGCTTATAATCTTTACATTCAGATGAGCGTACGAAACCAGCAAGATTAGCACAAAACTAGCAAACAGTTTCTGACATACTGACTTCTGACAGGCTAAATATAGACAAAAAATTTTTGAACATGGATTTCGCAAAACTGTAGAATCGGCCAAAATTTTTTCGTGTGTCATGATATGAAAGACATACGCGCCGAGGGACATTTTTTTGGATTTGGCTCAACAAGCCTTAATACTCCAGAAAATCCGGCAAATGTGCGGTGACACGAAATTTCGCAACTTTGTATTCAATTTTCTCGCAACTGGCGAAGTTTTAGCTCAAACCAAGAAAAATGTCCCTCCGCAATAGTGCGAATTTTCATTCTGGTGAAAATCTCCGGAATCTGTTGAGTAGATTTTGAGAAATCGATGTTTAAAACAAAATAATCGCAGTTTTTGCCAAAATAGTTTTTCGGCCAAATCTCTAGCTTAAAGCAACGAAGCCCAGCTATAATAGGCACTGATAAAATGGGCAATTAGACCGCTTATCGATTGAGTATAAATAACCGAAAATTGTTCGTATGATTTAGCAGTAATTTTGAAAAAACTGATTTTTTCGAAAACAGCCGTTTTTTGACCCCAAAAATCGTTTTTGGCTTATACTGACTTAACCACTAGAGATAGCTCAAAGGTTGTAAAAGCAAAAATGTTCGTTTTTGTACCCTCTTTCCATCCATCACAACCAATCTGATGCATCGACTACCTACAGAGAGTATAATGCCAAAAACCGAAAATTTCTCATCTTTTCACCTAAAAATGTGGGACTGGTCCGAGAACGTTAAAGAGCACCAAAATAGCATATTTGGAAAGTTTCATCTACTTTCATAAAGAATTGAGGTCTCTAGGGTCAAATTTACACAAAAGGAAACCACCACCTTAAGAGAACAGCCGGTAGATAAACCAGAGCATCTGCGCATTTACGCGCACTGACAGAACATGTGCTTGATTGCTTTCAGTGTGATTCAGTAATTGAAGATCTCAACATCTAATACCCTGTTTTTGCCAGAGGCAGAGAATATAACTGGTCTGTGCTATGCTATGCAAAAGTTAGTTCGCAGGCGGTCAAAAAGGAGATGCTCGTTTTTAGTTGATGAAATGGCAGCGACCTTTTCTGTATTTGGTTATTTGTACACTCACATTCCCATTTGTGGACAACCTCTTCTATCCTTTCAGAAATTCTTTTAAAAATAGCAAAGTTTCGTTGAGAGTTTTTAATAGGATCCTATCATAAGTTCTTAGGATCTTATTATAAAATTTTAGTTTGATAATGATTGAACCTGGAGCAAAATCAAGAATTTATTTGGAATAGAATTCAAGTTCATGATATTATATGTACATTAATGTATTTAGTTTCATATAAAGTCTGTGCATCTTCATGAAACAATGTTTCATCTTTTCATCTAAAATAAAACAGAAGCATAGGTACAGCATATAGTAACTTTAATTGTAAGGTTTAATTGTGAGGTTCATTTATACCGTAACTGCGCTGAAGATTTAATTTAATTAAACATGGAAGCTTTAATGCATGTTTCCACCGTCGAGAATCCATGATTCACTAAAAAGGTTCTTTCTGAGCAAGCTTCTGGAAATATTCCGTTTTAGCTACGTAATTCTAGTGCTTTCACAACGTTATCTTGGAATAGATCCGGCCGTTCCATCCCGCTAACCACAGCCCCACAGTCTCAGAGGTAATAAATGTCCGGTCCAGCCGGCCGGACCCACGGGCCGAACTGCTGATCTCTATTCCCTCGTTTGGGGCAAGCAGCCCAAGATTGGCTGATTCTGATTTACAGTTGGCAGCAATTCCCTTAATTTAGACTTTCTTGCAACACCCTCCTCCAAATAGTGATCTCCTTTATTTATTATTAACAGGGACACTTATTGAATAAGCTGAAAATGTCATAATCTGCGCGAAACCCCCGCGGAGGAGGGTGTCTTTGATTATCTGTTGACTATCTCCCGTACCGTCACGCGATGCCAAGAAAAGGAGCTCTCTCGTATGTAGCTTATTCTTTTCTTATACATAAGAGGGTTATTAACTGTTGGTTTAACGCTGAAATTTTCTTATTTTCCAGGACACTACTGAATGTATGCTTTAGACAAATTCTGGTAAGCACTCCTCGTTGATAGGGAAGGACCGGGATAGCCAATCAGACTGACTGCTGATTCTTAAACAAAATATTAAAGTCTTTCTAATGGCAGGCAAGATAAAAGTCACCGTTTTTACAGTCGTTTATTATGACATGGTATCCTTTTGTATAGTGCTTTTGCCATGATTTTTAAAATGCTATAACTTTCGCAATTCGCAATTTTGGGAGTTGGAAACAGCTTTATACATCGTTAATACTTTATACTTTATACAGCTTATAATCAGGACATTCACATGAGTTTACGAGATTAGCAAAGTTAGCAAGAAATTAGCAAAAATATTTTTACAAAGCAGCTAAATATAGACCACAACGTTTTGGCATCGTTTTCTCAAAACGGTACAATCGGCCAAAAGTTCTTTTTGTGCCACGACATGAAGGACACACGGTCGAGGGCCTACTTTTGGATTCGGCTCAACTGATTTTCAAGCTCGAAAAAATCGGCCAAATGCGGTAACACAAAATTTCGCAACTTCGCCTTGAATTTTCTTGCAACTCGAAACGCTTTAGTCGAAACCAAGAAAAACGGTCAAATCTCTAGGCAACGAACCGCAGCTAATAGACATTGAAAAAATGTGCTATTAGAAGTGTATCGATCGAGTATAAATGGACCAAAATTGTCCGTAAGATTTGGCAGCAATTTTGAAACAACTGAATTCCTCGAAAATGGCCATTTTTGACCCTCCGTATTGGTAATGGTGTCCATCATGAAAACCTTTTCGGAAAAAACGGAAAGGAACGGAACTTTTCGCTCATTTTCACGCATAAGTTGTCGTGCCGTGCACACTAAATTTAAATTTTGAGTTGTTTCGTTCAGTTCTCCTCCGTACGAGCCAACTGTCAGTCAACTGGTGCAATTTGAATATGCGCGCGCACGAGGGTGCTGCAGCCAACTGAGGCAAATTTTCGCAAATCAACTTCACGTTTTTAGCTTATTTTATTATACACCTGTAAAAGCTATTACGAAAAACATTTTCGTACTGTTTCCAACCGGATGGGTTAATCTAAAGTTTCTTTAAAGAATTTCTGGGAGAAACAAGGCCCATGTTCCTCCAATTATCATTTAACAGCGGTTAACTTAATATAGAAACATTTCTGACGCATAGATCTTAGGAGAAAATTTCATCCCTGCAGTGAGAGCTTCCGATTAATGTATAAAATGCCATATTTTGAAAAATTTTAAAAACAGCTGTTTTGTGAAATTGGGTTCAGTTCGAGGGTCGCGTTTGGCACGCTGAGACGGACTGGATAGGACAGGCACTGGACATAGCTGTCTGCATATTTTTTGCTGCAAATAGACCCAAAAGCATGAATACAGTTGGAATACAAAATAGGCAGTTTAAGACCATACTGTTGTCGTAATTTAGCCAAATTTTCGAGAAAAGCCGACATTTAAAAGTTTTGCTAAATGCTAAATGCTAAAATTGTCCATTGTTGCGCTAAAAAATCTCGAAACTGGAGAGAGATGCAATTGAACCATTAGTATCAATCAGTGATGGAACCGGGTCACTTAGGCTTGACCCGGTCACCCGGTGACCCGGTTGAGCTCTGACCTGGTGACCCAGTGACCCGGTGACCCGGTTTTCCAGAAAATTCCAAAGTTGCAAAGAATTTTCGATTTTGCCTAAGAACGCTAAATTTTTGGCGTCCATGTTCCATAACTGAAAAACTTGAAAAGAATAACTATGACATAAATATGTTTGCTCTAGGTTTTCTTGAAATGCGTTTAATAGTATGGCTGTAGAATTTTCTAAATTTATGCAGAAATGAGTTGCAAAACCAATAATTTATCCGTCTGTGAAATTTTGCAGTATCTATATGAGTACTTGTCTAAAAACACGGAGTACTTTAAAAATTTGGTTATAATTACGTAGTGAGTTAAATTAAATTTAATTGTTCATTTACATACCTTCAACGGTTACCTTGGTTGCGAAAATAAACTGCAAACCATTTTGTACTAAATAGAGTTATGCAATAATCATGGAACTTATAAAGCTAAAACTAAAAAGCTAAACAATAATTTGCTAGATACGATACAAATAACCTCAAGCTGCGAAAGTGCTTAAGACTCTAAAATGTAGAAAAAAGTAAATTAATATTGTACATAGAACAAAAATTTAACCTAAAATTTTAGTTTGGTAAGCCAAAAATTTCTAAAATTTGAGGTGAATTCAGAAAACCGGGTCAAGACCGGATCGAAGCTCTAGATCCGGTGACCCGGTTCCATCGCTGGTATCAATGGAACCGCCAATTCAAGTACTAGAGAACCCTGGAGTTAGAATTTTTATATTTAGGCCTTTGAATTAGAGCAATTTGCTAATGTTTACGAAGACCACACTTTTCAGCTGCAAGAAAAGGCTGAAATTTGACGATTCTTCACTTTCACGATTCATAAATATACTTTTAAAAATTTTAGGGCCTAAATCAGAATTCTACTTCCAGCATACCGCTACCGCAGGTTATGGTCATAGTTACACATATACATTATAAATACAAAATCATACAAGATTACAACTGTTTGAGGCTCAGTAATATCCAAAATTTCAAACATTTTAAATTTTTTAAAATTTAAAATTTTTAAAATTTAAAAATTTTGAATTTTTTAAATTTTTCGGTAGAATCTATGGTGCTGAGCATTTTTCTTCTTGCACCAAAATCTGGAAATGCTTCTTGCGATCTCTGCACTGCAGCAGCTTTAACTGTAAAGATCAAAGGAAATATCCGCCAACAATAGGCACACGATCATTGCTGTATACAGGCAGCGTTTTCCTTTTATCTTTACAGTTGGAACCGCTGTAGAGGTCACAGGAAGCATTTTCACATGTTGGAGCAAAAAGCAAAAATGCTCGGCATCATCGATTCTACCGAAACATTTAAAAAATTCAAAAATTTTGAAATTCAAAATGTTTTCAAATTTTAAAAAATTTAAAATTTTTAAACTTTTGCAATTATACGGAGCCTCCGATAACACCTTCCCAAAATATGAACGCAATTGGATCACCCAATAACTCCCAATCCAACCAGTTCGTTCGTATTGAGGGGGATTGTTATAAATAAAGATCCTGTTATAGAGCACGAAACTGGTTATTTCGCAAGTTTTAGCTATTTCCATAGGGGACTGAAGTCGTACAAGTCAAAAATGCCCGAAAGGAAAGCAGCACATTAAGGGGCAGTTAACAAGAAAGAAGGATAAAAGGAAGGATATTAGTGCTCATAATATGTATTAACACGGGGTTGTTGTCCTGCAGAGTGTTTACTTTTGAGAGAGTCTACACGGAAACTTCCCTTAATTAAGGGGGTCTACGGTCTACTCCAAAACAAGGAAGAATGAAAATATTTATAACTTTCTACCAAAATAACCGAAAAATTGGTTGGCAATATTAAGCGCTTTATGACAAATATATACTGACAATTTATTGAAAATTTTGGTGAAAGATATAATTCTCATCAATATTCCGTTTTGAACTCTGCCTTTTTTGCTGCTCGTTAAGAAGCGCTTGGGGGCATTGCGCCCCCTCAGTAACTCAAACACAGTCAGTATCTTATACATATGCTTACGGTTGATCCTTTGTATCAGACATATTTCTGTTCATAGGAAACAATAGTGAACGTTCCTCCGGCAACGGTTGTGAATTGGAGAATGGAAACGCCCAAAATGTCCTGAACTCGAGTAAACATGCTATCAAACGACGCCGGAGCAATGGTGACCTCGAATGTGGTACCTAAAGTTGTTTAAAAAGAAAGGATCCATATTTCACATAATTTCCGAGTGGTTCATTGTTTATTTGCCCTGTCCACACAGGATGGGTTGGTGGTCGCCCAGGCACACAACAGTGCGTCGGGCCGACCAGCCAGTGACAGCTTTTCCTGTCTATCGCCTTGAATTGTCATCAGCCATCTTGAAATGAAAGCTATCAGATGCCTCTTAACCTGTATTTTGGATAGCCGACAAACAAGGTACCGGCCGGCTGTTTGTTGCTGGATGTGCCCGCCGGTGCAGACTGGCCGTCTCACATAAAACTGGACCGGTGAATTGGACCAATAGTAACTAATTTAGTATGACGTTGGTATGTTATGAATATTATATACGTAGACTGCTATGAATTCCATTAATGCTAAAATGGTATATTTAAAGAAAGGCTGCATAACCTTTTTCTTGAAACATAAAAACGGCAAAATAGAAGCGTTGCTGTGGAAAACTAGCTTACCCGAAGTGATTACCAAGCCTTCCCAGCCGGCATCAATCTGAAGTCTGACTTGAATTTGAAATGCAAGTAAGGTTTGTTCTTGTTCAGTCAACTGCAATTCGGCACCAGTGATCGTGAATATTATCACGTTTGCTGAAACATGAATACATATTATATAATCGACTTAACTAAAAGCATAACATACTTAGATGATTTTAGCGTCTACTGAATGTGAAGGTCGGTGCACAATAAACGCAGTTTACTGCTATATAGACTTGAAAAGGCCCGCATGTATCGTAGCAACAGCATAGGAGAAGCAATGATTTGCAAACTACGCACTTGACAGACCAGCGACTAGCAAACCGTCAAAATGGGGATTTGCCTGCCAGTGCCTTTAGACGTGGACGTATTATTTGGATTAACTCCTTCAGATTAGGTCATAATAGTGCAACACTGCAGTATTTTTCCTGACTAAGCATTAAACAAGTTTCGCTTCGCATTAAAGGAAGCTACTGATTTTGATTGCTGATTGGCTATTCCTACTTCTGCCAACTGTGGTAAGTTTAGGTAACATCAAGAGTATATAATAGGAAGAGTGGAAGGCTTAGCCCTTCCTAATGGAAACGGTCTGCGAGATGCTCGGCACATTAAGGCCGAAATCTCGGGGGTGTCCCAATTACCATTGCTCAGCATGTGGTTACATGCGTTTGAACTAAAACGCATGTGATAGGTTAATTCCCTTATGTTAAATTTACATGTATAAGGTGACCCCCCGAGATCTCAGGGGGGGGTCTCGCTAAGCGTTGTTAAGCGGGTATGCAGTCTAACTGAATTGGACTGATGAGGATTACGGTAGTCGGTAGCTAAGTAGCCAGTCAAATACATTTCAGTTAGACTGCATATAAACTCACACTTAACAACGCTAAGCATGACCCGTTAAGCTTCTCTCTCACTCTTCCTATTATATACTTTTGCTGGGACTAAGTCCGCTTTGACAGTAGAATACCAAAATTTTGGATTTTGAATTTTGATAATTCTTTGAAAAGTATAAAAGTTAGCAGATGCATCAAGCTTATTGGGCTGTGTTTGGTCGAATCAAGATTTTGGTATAGGATTGACTATACACAAGAGTACATACTGATCAAAGCATGCCACTAGGCAAGCTCTATGATATCACAGCAAAAACTAGACTCTGCTCGCTAGCGGTCCACCCCCCCCCCCGCAAATTAGACCCATCACTTCAAAGAATTTCGTGCGCTATGTTTGTGTTCTAGGCCGCTTCACACGATCAAAGTTTGATCAAAGTTTTCTTTGTCAAACTTTGAGGAAACTGGACTTTGATGGAAATTTGATGGTGTGAAACCTCGTCAAAGTGACCATCAAACTTTTATGAAATCATCAAAGTTTGCTTGTTTGAAGAGCGACTCCATCAAAGAAATTTGATCAAACAGCCAATCAAAATACAGGAACAATCCAGGAGAATTTTAATGTAGTGTTGATTTCTCAGTATTTCTTGATTTATTGCTGCTTTTGCACTTTCAGCTTGTGTATGTTAATTAATTCTTAAATAATTAAGATAATTCTTCCTGCTACTTAGTGATTCTCGAAAGAATTAAAGAATTTAATTGGAATTTAATTTGTAATGAAAATGAATGTTTTGTCGCATGATTTTATTTGATAAAGGAACAGTTTCGATTTAACACGGAATTTTACATCTTGGATTCTGCTGGAAATTGGGAAGGGAATGAAATCTACAATGGAATGAATGTGTCTAATTGCCACCTTAACTGTATTTTTATGATTGCCATAGTTAAGACATGAATTTCGGGGAAAATTAATTGGAATGAAGTTTCAAATTTAAGTTGGGTTGTTTCGAGCTGGCAGTTAACTTTTACTAATTATGCTGTTGCGGGACAGTTAGGTAGAGGCCCGTTGGGTGCCGCTCCCCAGGCGGATTGGCAGGTGTAGAACGACTGTCAATGATTAGTGCAGAGCACGGTCCACTCATTAATTTAAGTTAATTAAAGGGATTCTGCTATTACGGCCAAAACAACCCAACATGGTCAGGAAAAAAGGCCAGTGTTCGCTCAACGTCGAAATGCAATCAAAATTTGTTACATCTAAATAGATCAAGACCTGCTCTTGCGATTTATAAAAGAAAAACAACCTATTCTGTGGTTCGTTCTAATTTTACAAGCCATTTTCAAACTTCATATGGAGATTACAAAGTTACTTTCAGGTTTTGCCCATATCCGTGGTTTTCGCTTAATTACTCGTTAATTAACATAATTAATTAGTATAATTTTTATATCATTAAAACCAGCAAGCTTTGCTCTTTCAGAGTATCCAAAAATAGTTACCCTTTCTGTGGTTCGATTTCACTTTACAAGCTGACTTGCGAGCCACATACTGAAGCTCCAGTTGGCTTCCAGATTTGGTTTGTCACAGGGTTTCTAATCAAAGTTGCGTGTTAATTAACATCAATAATTAGGTTAAAACTTTTATAAATAAAATCAGCCGGTCTTCCTCTTTAAAACAAGCACAAAATAATTGGTGCTTCTGTGGTTCGATTTCATTTTACAAGCTGATTTGCAAGCCACCTACTGAAGTTTAAGTTGGCCTCCAGACTTGGATGGTCCTAGTGTTTCTAATTAAAGTTTCATATTAATTAACATCAATAAGTAGGTTAAAACTTTTATGAACAAACTCAGCAGGTCTTCCTCTTCAAAACAAGCACAAAATAATTGGTGCTTTTGTGGTTTGATTTTATTTTACAAGCTGATTTGTAAGCCACATACTGAAGTTCAAGTGGGCCTCCAGACTTGGGTGGTCATAGTGTTTTTAATTGAAAGTTTCACACTAATTAACATCAATAATCAGGTTAAAACTTTTATAAATAAACTCAGCAGGTCTTCTTCCTTAAAATAGGCACAAAATAATTGGTGCTTCTGTGGTTCGATTTTGCGTTATGCTTGCTTTTCTGACCTAACCGGGAGAGCTCGGCTCGTCCCTCAAGTATTGCGATCATAAATAGTTTAAACTTGATTTCAAGCCTAATTAAAGTTTATGATTATTAAGTAATCCATATTCTAGCTAATTAATTAATGAAAGTTAAATTAATTAATTTGGTTTTTAATGGTTTTAAAGCAAAAGGGAAGCTCGGCTTGCCCTTTCACTGAACTTAACTAGTTTTTGCTTAGCTAGTGTGGAATTCTTTTTAAAGTTCTTTTCTTTTGTAAATTTTGGTTTTGTAATTTGAGGGAAGACTTTCATGTCTTCCCTTATTGCCAATTTTGAGTAACAGATGCGATACTTTTGTAACTGTACAAATTCTCCGCTCTTTGAGTCCAGCTCGGCTGAGACTCAAAGGCAAAAGAAAAGAGGGGAATTGATAAAAGTTTGAAGAAAAGTTTTATTTTTTAATTCATGTCTTAGCTACTTAATTGTTGTGTTTTGTATTGTGTATTTTGTATTCTGTGAAAGGCTCGTACCTACTAATAATTGGTTAATTTTACCTACCTAATCGGCAGTCTAATAGGTCTTAATTACGGGGACCCTCTGGTCCAGGTTTTAGTGGTGTAATTTCTTGTTTTTCTCTTTAAGCGAGAAATTGACGTAGTGTCAATTTCTCGCCTGAGTGCGTTTGTGTTAATCTTTTCCATTAGTCTTACAATAGGGGAAAGGGATTAGTTTAATTGCCCTTTCCCCTCTAATGTAAACACTTGAGAACCCGCCTAAAGTTATTTGATGATTGCAACAACATTGACCCAATCAGAATCATTTAAGGGCGCGCCTTTTGCGCGGAGGACAATTTCGGCCAATCAGATGAATGATTGCCGAAATTGTCGTGATTGACAGGTAGACTTGTTTTGAACATCAGTCTTACCTCGTCTTCCGAACCGTACGGCCGCTTTTTGGCCTCTCCCTTCACTCCCCCCTGTTTTCTTTATATTAGGGCGTTACTATGCCCAAATTTTCCCCCCACTCCGGAACGGGGCTAGTGTATTAACACTAGCCCCTTGTCAATTTTTGGGGTTTTAACTTAAGGGGGGTTTAGGTCTACGTCCCACCTTAGGTCTTCCCCCCTTTATTTTCTCTTCCAACTATCTAGTTTTTTAAAGGCGATTTCCCTCTTTTTCTGGGAATCGCTTCTGAGATTTTTACAGGACCCAGAGGTCCTTTTCTAAAATACCCCCTGAGAATTGCCCTTTAAATTAAATCATTTCATTTATTGTCTGTAAATGATTCTGATTCGTAATATCTGTTCAGATATTACCTGGGTCGCGTGGTTTTCCGAAAGGAAATCCACTAGGAAGCTTGGACTTTTGGGAACTCTCCCAAAAGTCCCAAAATTCAATTTCAACTCAAATTTTCTCAATTTTTAACCACAGAACGCACTCTCAAACTTTTACAAAATTTCACGCACTTTTCAAACTTGCAATCCAGCTTCTTAGGGATGATTTCCTGGACCCAGGAAATATCGTGTTAGGATCTTTCTCTGAAAGATCCTAACGGTTTTAACCCATTTGATTCAGGTTGAACCTAGCCCCGCCCTTCCTTGGATCACACGCCCGGACCTGTTACGATTCTGGATCTGCTGCCTTTCGATATTGCCGGTCCTGCTCTTACCAGTCTGAATTTCCGAGATTTTGGATCCCCGGTCTCGCCATTCTTCCGCCGCCGCCTGCGTAAGATTAATCCTGATTCCCTGGTCTTGTCTTTTGATCCAGATCCCTCTCTCAGTCTCTGGAATTCCCGGAGTCAAAGGTTCTTTGAAGAGTAACTTTGTTTCTTTCTGAATTGCCTACGGGATAAACAGTCTGCCAGGGCAGAGCGGGGTGCACATTCATCAGTTCAACTACAGGGTGATTTATCCGACACCCTTTCATCAGTTCTGTTAGCAAGGGTGATTTGTCCGACACCCATTTCCGGTCATCTAGTGCCTCTGCCGTGCACACCCGTTCCCCCTGGTTGAGGCTTGCTCCCTCGACCTAACCTCTGAGCATCAAAGCTGTCCTTAGCGAACTTCCAGCCGCTTCACGGCTCTGAGGGTCTGTTGCAAGACCGATCAAACTTTCGGTTGTGGGCTGAGTTGGGAAATCCCCAATGAAGAAGAAAGAAGACTAAAGTTTACTCTTGAACTCTCAAATCACTTATGCATTCTTTCGCCGTCGCTATTGTTTTCTCTGTTTTCTTGTGTATTTAAATCTTGTTGAATCTAAATTCGGAACCTTTTGGGGAAATCTAAAAGCCTAAACTTATTTCTAAAATTCGTGCGAGTTATCCGTTGGCCGCTTCCTTAGGCAGGAAGTAGGATATTAGTATCTGGTTGTCTGCCGAGTGGGCAGTCAGAACTAATATTTAGTGCCAGGGAAGGGTGGAAACTGTGCAATATTGACTGCATCCCATAAATTAAAAGCATATAGGGCACAATAAGCATATAGGCGGACCCACTCGATATCTTAGTTAGTTAGAGGCTGAATATAGTGCTCGTTTTAATAAAAGTTCAAATTCTCCCAGGGTTCACTGCGAAAGTTTCATTGTAGGAACAGTTCTTATGTCAGACTGCTGGTTAGGTCTATGTTATCATCTTGGTCTACTCTTAAAGCTTAGGTTTAGTAAGTAGGTACGAGCCTTAGGAATCAGTTATTAGCTGTGTTTGTCTGCGTGCGTTTATTGAAGTTATTGAGTAATTCGTTTGCAGCTTAGTAATATCTTGTGTTCTGCGTATCATTCCAGTATTTAGTAATTGTTTGTTGTATTCTGTATCAGTTTGGACAGTTGACGATTCTTGTGCTGTATCTACTTATCTACATTAGCTACGGTCTGTACCTTATCATTTCTATTTCGTTTGCCTATAACTCTTGTACATTAAAACCTAAAATTTATAGGTTCAGTGGTTTTTTTCTAATAGGATCCTAGGGTACCGAGTAGCTTTGATTAGAATCTTAGGCAGGATTAATCAGTGTGGCATCCAGTCTTGTTTAGTAGTTAAGTTGGTTTTGAAAGTTGTGATAGCGAATTAAAGATTCCAAAAGAGTGGGCTTCTGTTAAACAGTTGCTCACGAGACCTGTATTGACCTTGAACGGAAACCGGAGCTTGGAGGTTCGAACTCACGGTCTAACGCGGACAAATCCCAGATTGGGTAGACCCAAACCAGGCTACTTGATCTGAAGGATCTAAGAGGTGACCCAGAGTCTCTCGCCTGTTCGCACCGCTGTTAGTGCTTTAAATCCAGTGCAGCTACTTTAGAGGCCTAAGTCAATAAATTTAGAAGTTTCATTTCACTGTAAGCACTACAAAT
>JASAND010022221.1:0-29290 GCA_030248195.1 Trissonchulus latispiculum
CCCTCAAAGAGCCCCCAAGAAAAATTCCCTAGAATAAGTCCGGTTTTCGCAAAACAATGGAGAGCATGCATACATATGGAACAAGTTAAGTTTCGTACCAACTTTATATTATATAATAGTTTTAAAAGTCCGTGACGACTTTTTCCTTTCGAAACACTAAGGCACAAATGTTAAAAATTGAGTTTTACTCCCCTCACTTAATCCTGATAGCAGTCAGGACTAAGTTTCTGCTGTTGCAGACTAAGTTAGTCAGGAGTTAACCTCAACGTTAACTTAACCTGATTTGGTGCAACGGATTAATCGAGAGATGTCAGGTTAACTCCGGAGTTAACCTTGAGGTTAGCTTCACCGAGCTAACCTTCAAATCTGGTGCTTATATATTAGCCGCTAGACTTAATGAATTTACGACAATTCTATAATTTCAACAATGAACCTTCTAGATAATAAACTACCTAAAAACATTCAATGCATTAAATCGAATTATCAACCGAAGATTGTGAAAGAAAACAGAAAACAAACCGGGTGAATGCTTGTTCCCACTCAAATCAACGATCAGATCTGATCTGTCCGAAGATCCTTTAGAGTACTTCTCACTGTTACTATTACCACCGGGCTTGGAATTGAATGAGCTTTCTTTCTGCAAATATAGACAAACGTGGTAATAAGTTACTGATTCAATTCCTCATTCTCCATGAAATATTAGCCACTACTAATTCATCATGATTACTTGACAAAAGCAAACTGAAAACATGACAGAAAACTTTATTAATAACAATTAGAAGGAGCAGGGACAATGCCAACTGATGAGATCAGTTATCTGACAAAAGATGTCAATCCACCCCTAGATCAAAACACCGCTACAGCCAATTGCTGTTGTTCACACTATTATAACAGCTGCTGCTATTGCTACGACTCCAAAAAGCACACAAAGTAGCTCAGCTCCAATAATTGAACATACTTTAGGCTGCAGATTCACCGGAGCTATTGTTGTTTCTCTGTTTTCAGTTGGTGCAGCCAGGTGTAGGGCTCAAAAAATTTGGACAAGCACCTAAACGTCCAATGTATTCTCTCAGATAGGTCCAAGTGTTAGTCTGATTTCCTACCAGCGGTAAATGGCGCATGTTTGTGTTACCATCAAAATCACCTAAAACTAAAACACACAAACTGCTTGCAGTATTACTTTTATATATATACATGGAAGCCATTAACAGTTTTTCAATTCTCTAAAATTCGGGACGGTACAAAATCGCAACACCAGAAGAAAAAACTTGCAACCTACCGAAGTTCAACATTAGAGAACAGAATATCATAAAAGTCACTCACAAAGTCAATACTTGTTCTAACACGGCTACAGAAGCGGAATTAATTGTTCGTCTGCAACTTTTAAAATTCACTAAAAATTAATGCCTAGGTATATTGGGCAAAAGTTATATAATTAGAAATTAAGGCAAATAATACAGCCTCTCACCCGATACAACTAGATGGCCTTGACCAGGCATAACATGCAGGAATGCCCGATTGGTGTCTGATGCAGCATTAATCAGAGACTGAATGCATTCACGCAGAAGATGATTTACAGAGCCAGGACCCAGCATAGATGGTAATTCCTGGACTTTGAGAGGATTAAGGAACGGGCCACACTCACAGCAATGATTGACGTAAATTCTAACTGAAACAATTATTCCTAAGAGGTCATTACATAAACCGGACTCAAAGCCTTAAATTTATCAAATTAGTGGTTAGTTTCCGAACACAGAACAACGACTGATCAGTTGTTTTCATCATTCAGAACATTTCACAAAACCAGTCTGTTAGTTGGGCCAAAGGGCGACATACTTTAGAACAAAAACCATGTACTCCGTATACAACTTGAACCACTGTTTACGCCTGACAATTCAGTTGAACCAATGTTTCCAAGGAACACTACTCAAATGTTTTTAACTAAATACTAATTTTGCAATCATGAAACCACTTACACTCATGCATATCCGCAGCAGTTTTACAGGTGATAACAATGTCAGGTTTCTGGCCTTTACTGTTTGACTTGGGGGCCAGGAGGCGGGGAGGAGGTGGTGGATGGTGGGCAGGGTGTTTGGATGGGGAGGAATGGTCGAAGAATGGACGCTGCCACCAGAAGGCGGCGCAGAGCCAGACTGGTTCAGGTTAGAAGAGCTGTTGATGGTGTGCAACTTGGCGACTTTGGATCACGAAATGGCAGACTTTGCCCCGGGGAGGGATCCAGCACATCTTTTGGCTGAAGCTTTCTTGACAGGCGCTATCGGCTGCTGATGATGCGACTGAACAGAAGATCCAGACGGGGGAGCAAAATCCTTTCTGCTGGCTCCGCTGCCACCAGTTCCATTCAGGCTGCTGGGCGGTGACGTTTTGGGAGAGAGGATTTGACGGCAGCACTTGGCTGGCCAAATGGCTTAGTCTGTGACGGCTTAGCGGGTTTTTGAGCCTGAGCCAGAACTAGTGGCAGAAGCAGAAGCAGCAGCAACAGTTGCTGAAGGGAGCGGACTGACACCAGCCAGCTTCGATAAAGGAATGTTGTCCTCTTTTGTCGTAGACGCTGTGGAGTCAGGGGGCGGCGGACGACACTTATCAGGTGCGTCTGCCGGCGCAGCCGACTCAACTACTCCATTGGGAATGGGTTTCGGATTCGACTGGGAAGAGGAGACGGATTGGAGGAGCCCCAAAGGTTTTCCGAAGGGAGAACGTCCTTCAGTCCACCCTCTAAGTCCGGCTGTAGAGGACTAGTGATATGATCATCCGCAATTGCCAACTGCTGATCACCGCTTTTCGAGGACACTCCAGAGCTGGCCGGACTGGGCACTCCTACCATATCGCTCGCCGTCGAGGAAGCAGAAGCCGTTGCGGTTGACTCAGCACTGGCTGCTTGAGTAGTAGCATTGGTTGAGTTTAAAGCGGGCGAACCAGACCTGTCACCGCTGACACTGCTGCTGGTAGGCGACGATGGTCTGTTGACTGGAAACAAAAGTAAACACTAGTACACACAAACTTCCACACGTACTAGACAGTCGAAAAGAACGCAAGACAGACGGAGGTACATTTTACTTTAAACACTGTGGTAATACGTATAGTCAGGTTGCTTCATGAAAGAATGGGGATGTGTAAAAGCATGATCTATGCACCAGAAAACCTGTTGATACACGAAATTCTACAGCAAACTTTTCACTTATATATTAGCTTTCCGCACAAAAATATGACATTTTCTAGCTTTACTAGGAACTTGAAAACATAGTTACATAAGATCACCACCTAATATTTAAAAATATAAATCAGCACCTATTAGGGGAGGAGGCTGTATAGGATGCCCCGCTTTTTGACACCATCCAACGGGGAATATGTCACGAGAGTCATATCGGCACCAAAAGCTGAAGTGCTCAGCCCACCTGAAATAACGAAACACCGGAATATTACTTAATATGGATATACAGTAACATTTACCTACCCATCTACCATTCATTTGTAACCGTTTTTTGTTTAGCATTTTGGAATTTTTCTGGGGTAGACCCCACGTCGAAGTTGGGATAGACCCCCAGAACCGGATGTGTGCCTAAACCCACAAAAAGCACTGAATTTGAATAAAACTTCAGAGCTTCTCTCCGTCATCCCAGAGTTCAAACAACTCTTTGCTTTCACTTCCTAGGCGGTGTAATTTGCGCTCATAAAATGGCAACAGGCAGCATGAAAGAAAAAAGGGAGCCAGCCAGTCCGTATGTCACGTCATTCTATCAGCTGATCATTATTGATAATAGTCAGTGGAAATAGCTCAAAACATTGAAAGTTACACCGGCAACCTCATTCCTGGCTTATTTTTACTGGGGTGGGGGAGGTTTGGAGGTGGCCGCCCCACATTCGGCGACCTCCCTTCCCCAATCGAGGAGTCCCCTGGGGTTTTTTAGGCAAAAAAGTGGGGGAACGCCCCCCACTAATGGGGGGAGGAAATAAAATGAGCTAAAAATGCCAAAAATACAGTATAAAAAGCCTGTTTTCTACATAATATACTGCTATAATCAAGCTTAAAAGTGCTCAAGAATTAAGTTTTGGCACCAAAACAAACGATTTTTTACAGCCGAAAAATTTTTGACCAAACATCCTAAAAACACCTTAGGGTGAGTGGGGGGGAGCCTAAAAAAGTGGGGGGGGGGGGAACGAGTGGGGGGGGGAACGAGTGGGGGGGGGGGAACGAGTGGGGGGGGGGAACGAGTGGGAGGAGCCCCCTCCCCCAGTAAAAAACCTCAGGTCCCCCACCATTAAATGTCCCCATAAATTCCGACCTCCCTCCATAACCCCAAAAATTGCCAAATTTTACCATTTTTACCTCAATTTCTCAAAACCTTTTCCGGCTTGGCCAGAATTTTAACTAAATTTTCACTATTTTAGCCTAAAAACCACTTAAAATTAGCCATTTTTAGCGATCTTTAGCACATTCCCCCCAAAACGGCAAAAATTCGAAAACATCGATGGGCACATGAAGCCCCTCTAAATTTCTGCCTAGAAATAAGCCAGCATGTTGTTATCTTAAGAAGTACCCGTCGAAGGAAATTTTAATCTCATCCCCGCGCATATCCACCACAGTAGCTGGAGAAATCAGGAAAGGATTTTTCCGATCAACCGCCTCTAATTTCATATGACGTCGAAATTTATTGCCATGAGGACGACACTTCGGATCCTAAATACAATGCAAGCAATTAATGAAATAAACGAGTAAAGGAAACACTTCAAGTACAAAGTGTGGCCGGCACACTATTGCCTTTGAACCAAAATTTTCCAAACATCATTTCCAGAAAAGTGCACAAAAGATATAAGAACGTGAAAGCAAATAAAACCGCTTCAAACTATATATACGTATGGCCTGCCCTTCACTAAGCTACGAAAACGCAATACAGTGTGAGCCTCAGAGATTAAAACCGCCAATTTTGTGAGATTCCTAGGAAGAAGTCCATTTAACTGAAATTAAATATCACAACAGAACTGATGCATTCTAAGGCATTCGTGCATCGATTAAAAAGATAAAGAAAGCTGAAACCTACAGGAATAGTTTCTGAATAAAAAGTAGACATGCTTACAATTTTGGCAAAACATTCAGGAGGGGCATGCGTTGACTTATTCAAAGTCCGCCGCAAGTAAGTACCCCATTTCGCACTGTCGCCCATAAAACCTAAAAGATATTGAAGTGACATGAATAGCAACAGAATACACAATGACAGCAAAATTAAACAAACTGTCCGTATATGACAATGCTCCAACAAAAACGAATACGTATATACCATTATTATAGCCCTACTATTAGAATCCGTTACAGCAAGATTTATCAATGTATATACATACAATAGTGTCCTACATACCAAGAGGGGGTAACAAAAAGCCACTGCGACTTTCGGTGTAGCCAACAGGATGTATATCTGTTGAATCAATCATAACCCAGAAATCATTACACTTATCCGAACCATCCAATCGAAGACGAATTCTGGGACCCAGCTTCTGAATCACAGTCGCCAAACAACGATTGGTCGGACAGCGAGGATCAATAGTTTCCAATTTCATGTCTTCCGCAAAATGATTTTCTGGAATGCTGTCACTCTAAAACCAAGAACTTATCCAGCAACTGCTTAACAGACTAACTACTAAAGCTGCATACACAACATAAGATGAGCTGAGAACATTTCGCTAAATCCATACACATAGGTTATCAGACACGTGAACGAGGGAAAATTTGGAGGGTGAAGCGCCGTCCCGAAAAAACTAGTTTTTCTATTTTTTGCCATTTTTGGGAGTGAGCTCCTGCATCAGGGGAAATCTGTCGCCCCCAAATCCTCAACCCAGCCCGATTTACAAAGGACGATATATTCACCTGTCAGATTGAGCTTGCCTCGCGGGGTGTGTGTCTTTGGCAGGGCTATATGCCTATTCAAAAACGTGTCACTGCAGTTTGGGAACGAATTCAAGCTTAAGCTTGGTTCGACTGTGCCTGGGTGGCTCAATCGGTAGAGCGTTGGCCTAGTTTGCCAAAGGTTGTGGGTTCGATCCCCACCTCCTCAGGCACAAATTTTTCGGGTCGGAGGTGCTGTAGTGACTGGCGAACTGGAACCAGCCCAGCAAAATAGGTACGTCGGACGGCAATTCACTCCAGCTCAGCTCGTAACGTTCGACCTGAGCGACGACCACAAAAATGGCCACTTTTCGTTATGAGCCGACTTTGCGTCGCCACTGCGGCGCTGCGGCGCAAAAACATTGCGATTCTTAAATTCTTTAGAGGGTACTACTGGACCCTATAGCCCTTTCGGTTGGCCCACCGCTGCAGTTCACGTGAAAGCGCCGAACATTATGTACAATACTCATCAAATAGGAGAAACCGGAAAAAAACATCGCCGCCATAACCGGTCCGGGGTGTAGCTTTTAAACGGTAAGTGATACGGGGCTGAAACTTCCAGACATACTAAACTCGATGCGCTCTGCAATTTGCGCAGGATTTCGCGCAGCTTATTTTACACTCTCCAACCACTTTTCACACATTTAGGGGTCGCTGCCGCGACCCCTATGATATATAAATGCGAACTAACTAGAAAACGTTGATAGAGCGTTTAAGCGTTTTATAGACGCATATTACCTGATAAAAGCAGTCAGAGGGAGCAGCAATCGATTTCTTTTCCTGTAAATACGCATCCCAACTGAATTCGACTTCTTCACCGGTTCCAGCTGAAACTAAGTTGCATTATATATCGTCGGCTGAGTGTGAAAAAGTCCCAACTCGGACGTATCCTTTTTATTACTCCGATGTGTTGGTCTAGGTCTAGCGCACATTGTGCGAAAAGATCCCATCTTTCTAACGCTTGTATAGCGCTCTGAATGCCAAAAAGTAGTGATTACGTGTAATCGCAGTAGGTCCTATCTCTATAAAACAGTTATAGTTTAATTCCATCTAATCTATAGGTAAAAAAAGAGCGACCCGGGAGGGGGCCACCGTACACAGAGAGAGAGGTCACCAAAGAGACACACGGAAGCAAGGATAAGGATAATCTATATCTAATATCTAATATATTATATACTTATTATAGCAATCAGGGAGTGACTATATATAATATTACGTAAACGTAAATATGCTTATATCTAAATTATTTAATGGGGGTCCAAATTTTATTAATATATATATATATATATATATATATATACATATATATATATATATATATATATATATATAATAACACTATGGACTATACTCTATTTATGCATGAAAAGAAAAATTTCCTAGCTATATATATATATATATATCCTGAGATCAGATCCGGTGGTGATTTTTTGTAAACATGTGAGTTTTTCGTGAATTCGTTCACAAAAATTTTTTATTATATACTTAAGCTACACAAGGGCTACCGGCATGAAATTTGCACCATATGTAGAGGGGGTCACTACCGTTCATTCCATACCAAAGGTTTAACGATCGGACTTCATTTGAGAAATTGCCAGCAAAAATTCTATTTTTTATTTTTTTGTGAACATGCTATAAAAACTTTTCCAAAAAATGTCCCAGAATGAGCGCCCCAAACGGACAGTTTTAGTGCATTAAAATGACTTCTCTGAAGGTACAAGGTACTTTTTTAAATTTTTTGCGAGAGGGGAATGCCTGGCTTTAAGCTACAAATAGCCATTTTCGCCAAAATTCTCCGACGAAGCTGAAACTTTTGGAAATTCATCTGTTTTTAGCGAAGTTTGAGCACCCAAAAATTTGGCGTTATTAGAATCCAAATTTCCGAGGGCAGCCTCTGACAGAGATCTTGCTGCAATGTGACACTGCAACAAAATTTCGGCGGGAGTGCCAGTCTATGAAGGATTTGGACAATTTCGACAGCTTGAAACCCTACCCCCTGATCGATAGGATGAACATAAAATGTGAAAAACCATACCTTTGGGTATAACATAGCTTCTGCGAGAACTCATCGTTAAACAAAACGTCTCCAAGCGTTTATATTCAGAAATGGATGTGAATATTCACAAGCTGCAAAGCGCACACGTGTGACATACAGATATATACGGATATACATACAAGAACCAAAAATGCTCCTTCGTCGCATGTAAAATACATATGAGGCAGGTTGTACAAAGACGGAAACTAGCCTGTAAAATGCATATGAGTGGCGTTGAGGTTGTAAATTAAGGGAAACAAGTTGCAACGGCTTAACATATGAGCCTGTCCTATATAGTCAGAGGGGGGAAAAAACAACGATTTTCGAAATAAGGTTATTACTCGCTACAGACTGTAGCTAGCAAGACGCTTTATATACCAGCATGTAGGGCTTGGCCTGTACTTTCTATACCACCAGTAAAATCAGCATTCGGTTGTACTTCTAGTAGGCTAGCCTCAATATAGACCATCTTTTTTCCCCCCACAAGTGGGGGAAAAAAAAGATGGGGGTGGGGAAAAAAAGATGGCACCAAATTTCGTTCCTTCACCACCATAGCAGCAGATAAATGGCATTTAAAGGCATAAAACGCAATATCTACTTCTAACAACTCGTTGCCGGCAGCCAGGCTTAGTATTATCCATCGTAAATGCCAAACTTAGTAATGAGCTAACATTGCTAGGAAATTAAGATTTTTGGTCTACAAAATCTTATTTTTTCCGGTAATTTATAATTTAATCGCCTTTTGTGCTAACTTGCAATGATAAAATACACCATTTTGCAATATTAACCCGCAAGAAATTGAGTGTTTTATTTATGATGGGTGGCAAAATCGCACAAAAGTGTTCAGGGGTCATCCATTTCGGGTGGAGTCTTTTGCATATCCACACTTGTGAAACTCTCTGGAATGTCCACAGTTCATAATATCACAAAAATATTGTTTATGGACCCTAATTTTCTTGTTATCTGCATGATTTACCCCCCTGGGAATATTTGCCAGCATTCCTCCACAGGGGCAGGTCATATGGCTCTTTTCGGCAGCGGAAGGTCAATTGGGGGGGTATAACAGTTCAAATGAGTAAACAATTAGTCGTTATTTTTGCTTAAATCAAAAAAACGAAACTGCCGGCAAAAAAGCACACCGTTGTTTTTCCCCCCTCTGGTGCAAAAAGTGTGGGGGAAAAAAAAGATGGTCACTATTTCTCAACCGTGTGACCTAGCGAAAATCCGACTAGCCCACGTTATAGAGCACATCCACAAACCCCTTCATGCACAAAATGACTCCTGTAACTATTACGTACCAGTAAGTTGGCATAATCTTAGAAAATTTGAAAAATCCTTAGGTTTTTGGACAATTTTTGGGTGTCAACTTCGGACCCATGCCACACGAAGGCTCAATCGACAGGAACGGTTATTTGTATTATGATCTTAAAGTACAAGACTTGAACTTTCATTTGCACTAGATTTTGTATCTCTATCTTATACCAGTCGAGCAGGGTGAGCCGTTGTTTTTTTCCCCCACTTTGCCGGTGATGCTTTTTTCCCCCCTCTGACTATAACGAGGCTCATATTGGCGTATGTCATAATATAATTTGTCGAAATTTGACTTTCATATAAATAGCACGTAAAGCTTTTCATTACAAAATTGTCCTTCACACATCTTGTCGCTAAGACATTATACTGTGCATACGCATTATACGGCATGCCACTTTGCGCTCTGACTCAGACCCATGTGGGGAAAGCATTACGTGTGAGAGTAGTATGTCATAGTGTTCCGAGAATACAGTAGGTGTACTATAGTGCTTCCGGAAATAGTAGGTGCCATGGTGTTTCGGGAAACATCAGCTTGCATATGTACAGTAAACTTGAGGTGTCGCAGTTCACTTTTCTGTCCATTTCTTTCAAGCCACAATGTTAACATGTTATGTCTATTCATTCGTTTTTTTTTAATATGATGACCTGATGATCTTTAAGATGGCTGCACTGTGACGCCAATATGAGCCTCGTTATAGGACAGGCTCATATGTTAAGCCGTTGCAACTTGTTTCCCTTAATTTACAACCTCAACGCCACTCATATGCATTTTACAGGCTAGTTTCCGTCTTTGTACAACCTGCCTCATATGTATTTTACATGCGACGAAGGAGCATTTTTGGCTCTTGTTTTCCATTCTTTTACATATGAATGCGCAAAAAAGAACCAACATAATATATTTCCGAACACCATGCGCAAGCAGATACTATTTTGACCACTTTTGGAAAATTTCATATTTGACCCAAAACTGTGTTTTTTTTTCGTCGAAACTTTTTGCGAACTTTTACGCAGTCCTCCAAAATTTTTTGCGGAATTTCGCAAAAAATTGCGAAATTCTTATTTTTTAGTTTTTTAAAGATAACTAATGAATTTTAGTAATTTGGGTGTATTTAAACACATTTTTAACATTTAACGCATAGTATTAACCAAGAAATAACTATTTTTCTAAAGCCGAAGCATGTGTATATATAAATATAAATAAATATGTATACATAAAAATTAATAGTGAAGAGACACGCGGGGGTCTGGGGGCGGAGCCCCCAGAAGCTGAGAAAATTTTGTAAACTAGAGGGAAATCCTTAGTGGAAACTCTCAAAAGTTTAGTTTCGGCAGGCAGTAAAATCCTAAAATATAAGCAAACTGCTAAAAGGCAAAAATTGTTAAAAAATTTGCTTTGGCAAATTTTTCATCGCTAAAAGAACTTCATTGCATAGCTGTCACTAGGCATTCTAACTCGGGTAAGCTTCAAAGGTGTCTACGGATAGAAATACGCGCCGAAGGCGCGAAATTTTTTTGAAAATTTGCTTCAAAAAGTATGTGAAATACGTTTAATTTTCATCTGAGGCAACTGAAAATTTCTACTCAAGGCCAAAAATTTTTGCGGAACTTTACGCAGAGCTCCGAAAAAAGTTGCGGAATTTTCAAAAAAAGTGCGGAATTTCGCAGTTTTTTTCGCAAAAAAAACACAGACCCAAAATCGCCTAAGTCCCCACCCCACCCCACCACAGCACTCTACAGCCACTTTGAGCATGCAGTTCTATGACAAAAGTTGCTCAGCTCGCTTAGGGCTTTCATTTGGTACCAAATTTGACCACTTTTGAAAAATTTCATTTTTGACCGAAAATCGCCTAAGTCCCCACCCCACCCCACCACAGCACTCTACAGCCACTTTGAGCATGCAGTTCTATGACAAAAGTTGCTCAGCTCGCTTAGGGCTTTCATTTGGTACCAAATTTGACCACTTTTGAAAAATTTCATTTTTGACCGAAAATCGCCTAAGTCCCCACTCCACCCCACCACAGCACTCTACAGCCACTTTGAGCATGCAGTTCTATGACAAAAGTTGCTCAGCTCACTTAGGGCTTTCATTTGGTACCAAATTTGACCACTTTTGAAAAATTTCATTTTTGACCGAAAATCGCCTAAGTCCCCACCCCACCCCACCACAGCACTCTACAGCCACTTTGAGCATGCAGTTCTATGACAAAAGTTGCTCAGCTCGCTTAGGGCTTTCATTTGGTACCAAATTTGACCACTTTTGAAAAATTTCATTTTTGACCGAAAATCGCCAAAGTCCCCACCCCACCCCACCACATCACTCTACAGCCACTTTGAGCATGCAGTTCTATGACAAAAGTTGCTCAGCTCGCTTATGGCTTTCATTTGGTACCAAATTTGACCACTTTTGAAAAATTTCATTTTTGACCCCATGACCTCCCACCGACCTGACCCTCCAGATGGCAAAGTCGAACCAGCACATCATTTTTTCGCATCATCTGCAAACAGTCGAATTTCTGACAACAAATTCTCCGGTAAGTCATTAATATAAATCAAAAACAATATAGGACCCAGTACAGAACCTTGTGGTACTCCACTTGAGACTGGAGCCCAATCTGATTTGGAGGAACCCAACTTTTCTTTGAAATCTCCCCGTAAGGAAGGCCCTAATCCATGCCAGCATCTTTCCCCTAATCCCAAGTGCTTCTAGTATGTATAGATATCTTTCAACAGTAGCAAGCAAGCCAACCACAGCACTCCACAACCACTTTGAGCATGCAGTTCTATGACAAAAGTTGCTCAGCTCGCTTAGGGCTTTCATTTAGTACCAAATTTGACCACTTTTGAAAAATTTCATTTTGGACCACCTGACCCCTTACCGACCTGACCCCTCAGACGGTCAAGTGGAGCCAGCCCAGCAACATGGGTGCGTTGTACAGCAAAACGGACACCGGAAATGAGCTGGGCGCACCAGAAAACCCCTATAGAGAAAGTTTTGAGAGGCCAAGTAGAGCCTAGTATGGACCTCCAGGAAACGGTTGCCGACATGACCCTCCAGACGGCAAAGTGGAACCAGCCCAGCAACTTGGGTCAGTCGGGCAGCAAAATTGATAGCGGGAATCAATTCTCCGTCCGCAAAAACCTTTGTATGCAAGATTTGAGGCTTCCAGGTCGCAAAATAAGCGAAAAAACTATGTTCAAATTTGGACACAAAATTCACCAACTTTGGCAGGCCAGTACCCAAAAATTACGCTCAGGGCCGGAAAATCATATAGCAATTGAACGACCCTGATATGTGTCCTATTCAGCCATATAGGCAGTATTGCCCCATATATAGCCCAGTCTGACTTATTACGGCGCCTTTGAAGCATACTTTTTGGCCATTTTAGCGTTTTGGCCGACTTTGGCCCCCCGCCAAAAATTTTTTCCGGCCCTGGGAGGCATAAAAACTAGCCTATCGGCTTATTTTTGTTGCGTACTCCAAGAATATATATGGTTTTCATAGGCAAAATTTTTTCTATCTGTTGTTATTAAAGCTACAAAACCCCCTTACCAGACGTCAAAGCGGAGAACCGGAAAAAAAACATCACTCTCGTAAGCGATTCTTGGCGCAACTTTTTAACGGAAAGTGGTACGGGGATGAAACTTCGCACACATACTAAACTCGACACGTACAATTTTTTGCGCACATAATCTGCGCAGGATCTGCGCAGGAATCTGCGCAGCTTCTGCGCAGCCTTGTTTTACACGGTCATTCGACCATTTTCACTCATATTATAGGGGTCGCTACCGCGACCCCTATGATATGTTGTATATACAGCATGAACGTACGTAAGTATTATATATACAGAGTATATACTTGCTGGAGACCCCTACCTCACCATGAACTAGTCCAGACAGACACCATTTTCAAAATTTTGGAGGCTGCACGTGCACCGGCACCCTCCCGCCTGGCCTCCCCAGTGGCACAGGACGGGCGAGGTTGGGTTTTGGAACCCCAGTTTTGACCAAAAAATTTCATGTATATATATACATATATGTTGCAGCCTAAAAGCATTTTCCGTCCAATTGCAATTAGACGGAGAATTTCAGTCTAATTGCAATTGGGCTAGTCTAATAGCATGAGATGAGACTGAGCAAAATGCTGTTAGACTACAAATTTTCAGTTAGACCTACTATTGTTCGTCTAATTGCAATTGGGCGAACAGAGCCTCGTCTAATTGCATTTGATAGATATAATATGTTTTGTTTAATGCATAAGAACAGCGCTTCACTGTATATAACTGTATACGGAGAAGGGCACGTAAAGTCTAAAAGATATTTTAAGAATAGCTTTAAAAAGATAGTAGAATTACTTTTAGTTTAGACATTGAAAACGTGAAAACTTTAAAGGATTTAAAGGATACTCCAAAGGATTTTGAAAACAGTAGAAATTATTTACAATTAATTAGAATGTGAAGACCATAGGTGTGTTAGAGGGGGGGACCCCCACCAAAATGACAAATTTTGGCGAACCCCTCCCCAGATTTTCAGATTTTTGCTACCCCCATATTTTTGGCCAACAAACAAGTGGTCAAAAATGGCATAAAATCGAAAATTTAGGGGGGGTCCCCCCACCCTAAGTCGGAACCCCCCCAGGATTTTTTCCCCAGCCACACCTATGGTGAAGACTTTCAAAAGCTTAAAAATTTGTAATTTTTACAGTCGAACTAATATATATGTGGAGTGGATCTCAAGTTTTTTAAGGGAAACTATGCTCTTTCTTACCTACGTGTGCAAAGATCAAGACATTTGGTTCCCTCCCCTGGGGGAAGGGGGGAACCCCTCCCCAAAATGGAAAAGTGCCGACCCCACCCTCGAAATTTTGGAGGCAGACCCCACCCACAAATAGCCAAATCCAATCCCAGACCCCATCCACCCAAATTTGCCAGACCCCACCCCACCCTCAAAATTTTAAAAATTTGGCCTCAAAATTTGGAAAAATTCAAAATTTTTGCAAAAATCAGAGGTTTTTCGAACAAATGAGCAAAAATGAAGAAATATTGTTGATTTTTAGTTGGAAATAACGTTTCTTGGCGAATTCGCGAATTTTTTCTGAATTTTTGACCGAAAAATTTTTTACCCCCCTCCAAATTCGATTTTTCCGGACCCCAACCCACCCTAATTTCGGCTACCCCCTCCCCCAACTTTTTCTCAAGGTACACCTACTAAGTATGTTAGCTCAAGGTATGCCTGCCCCCCCTTGTCGAACCTAACCTAACCCCCGCCCCACAGGTTTTTTGCCCAGCCACACCTATGGCCAGCACAGGGAGAACTTTTCATGGAAAAACAGTACCTAAAGGCTGACCAAAAAATGTAGAAAACGAAATTGTTTTCTTTACATCTCAAAAACGCTTTAAGATAGCTACGGCAAAGTATATATTTTCTGAACCGGACTGATGAGATCTTTCTTTTCGTGAAAAAGTTTTTTGAAATTTCCCGTGCGATTTCAAAGGACGCCGCTTTTATATGTACAGAACGATTGGTACATGATACTGCAGCGATTTTTTCAGGAAACTTTTCCCCTTGTATGAAAATTCTAGACACCAAATTTAAACTTTTTTTGGCTGAAAATTGCGTGAGTTACTCCATTTTTTAGATTTTCAAAATCCTTTGATCTTTGCCGCTTTTTCGACTTTGGTTATTACTCGCGCCTCGCTCAACGGAAAAATTTTTCCATTAGATTTTCAGGACCACCTAGGCGTCCGCTTTCACCTGATGTACGTATGTGAGATTTCAAAATTTGAAAGTAGATTTTTTCGAAAAATACCAATCGTTCTGTACATATAAAAGCGGCGTCCTTTGAAATCGCACGGGAAATTTCAAAAAACTTTTTCACGAAAAGAAAGATCTCATCAGTCCGGTTCAGAAAATACATACTTTGCGGTAGCTATCTTAAAGCGTTTTTGAGATATAAAGAAAACAATTTCGTTTTCTACGTTTTTTGGTCAGACTTTAGGTTACTGTTTTTCCATGAAAAGTTCTCCCTGTGCTGGCCATAGGTGTGTCTGGGCAAAAAACCTGTGGGGCGGGGGTTAGGTTAGGTTCGACAAGGGGGGGCAGGCATACCTTGAGCTAACATACTTAGTAGGTGTACCTTGAGAAAAAGTTGGGGGAGGGGGTAGCCGAAATTAGGGTGGGTTGGGGTCCGGAAAAATCGAATTTTGGGGGGGGGAATTTTTCGGTCAAAAATTCAGAAAAAATTCGCGAATTCGACAAGAAACGTTATTTCCAACTAGAAATCAACAATATTTCTTCATTTTTGCTCATTTGTTCGAAAAACCTCTGATTTTTGCAAAAAATCTGGGGGGGGTTCCGACTTAGGGTGGGGGGACCCCCCTAAGTTTTCGATTTTATGCCATATTTGACCACTTGTTGGCCAAAAATATGGGGGGGGGGGGGTAGCAAAAATCTGAAAATCTGGGGGGGGGGTCGCCAAAATTTGTCATTTTGGTGGGGGGGGGGGAGTGCACCCATAGTTTCCCTGGAACTTTGGGTCTGGGGGGGTAAATCTTGGCGGACCTCCGAAATGTGATGGGGGTTACCCCCCCAACCCCCGCCCCCCCCGAATTCGGACCTCAGAAATTTCGAAAAATGGCCAAAAAACGCAAAATTTTCTGTAATTTAACCCCTTTTTTCTTCAAAATAAGGCTTGTTCTTAACATAGGTGAACCAGGCTACAGTTTGCCCCCTGTGAGACCCCCCCCCCCACGGAGAGGCCAGACCCCCTCTCCCCCTACCCGACCTCAACTACTCCCCCCCAAGCCGAGCTCAAACCCCCCTCCCCCCCCCCTAAAATTGGGTCCAAACCAGGTAAAAAATGCAAAATTTTTGAAAAAATTTTCTGCAATTTCTAAATTTTGAAAAAAATTCGAAAAAATGGCTATAAATCACATATAAAGAGCTAAAGATGGTTATTTATAGCAATTAAAAGGTAGTATACGCAATTAAAAACCACAATCTGGGCTAATTTAGGCATATTTAGCACAAATTTGTCCATTTTCAAGCCCATTTTCGCACACGAAAACTACCGACAGAAGCTTTTGAGTATGTTTTATGTACTGTACGTCGAAAAAGGAGCATTTTTAGCCAAAAAAACTTGGGTACAGTTTAGGGGGGGTCCCCCTCCCCCAAATTTCGGATTTTGGTGGGGTCCAACGAGCCAAATTTGGACCTTCTACTCCCCCCCCCAACCCAAACAGGTGGTACACCTATGGTTCTTAACGTTTTAGGCGCTTTTGCACCGTTTTAAAGCGATTTTAGGTCAAAATTTTAGAAAAATTTTTCAAAAAATGACCATTTTTCGACCAAATTTAGCTAACTTTTGGGTCCAAATATCGTTGGGGGCATAGGTGTGGCTGGGCAAAAAATCTGGGGGGGTTCCGACGGAGGGTGGGGGGACCCCCCCTAAATTTTCGATTTTATGCCATTTTTGGCCACTTTTTGGCCAAAAATCTGGGGGGGGGGGTAGCAAAAATCTGAAAATCTGGGGGGGGGTCGCCAAAATTTGTCATTTTGGTGGGGGGCCAAAGATTGGTTTTTGCCCTTATTCCCTCAGTACATAGTCGCTACACCGGATTGGTTGTTATGGCTGGAAAGAAGGCACCAAAATGAACATTTTTGCTTTTACAACTTTTGAGCTACCTCAAGTGGTTAAGGCAGTATAAGCCAAAAACGATTTTTGGGGTCAAAAATGGCCATTTTTGACGAAATCAGTTTTTTCAAAATTACTGCCAAATCGTAAAGACAATTTCGGCTTATTTATACTCAATCGATACACCGTCCAATTGCGCATTTTATCAATACCTATTCGCTGGAGTTCGTTGCTTTAAGGTGGTGATTCCCTTTGGGCACATATTGTTCTTTGGCGGCGTAGATGAAATTTGATGAAAGTTTCCGAAATAAGTTCTTTTAGCGGGCTAACACCCTCCGCGCAATCCCGATTCAAAATTCGAGATTTCCGGTCAGATTGGTTTTTCCCAATTTCTGAACGTTTGGCAGCTGCTACACAGTTATGACTATATTCATTCGAAAGATCTCATTGAGCTTTCCATTTTTGCTTTTTAAAGTAAGTTTCTAGCTTTTCTCTACCGTGAGATATAGCCGATGTTCTTGTTTTGGCGTCGAAAAGTTGTCATTTTTGCAGAAATCAAATTATCCAATTCTTCTTGAACTACGCAGGCCGTAAAATAAAACTAAAGGCGTCGATCTGAAGGTCTCACAGGGACAAATTATCCGACGCATGATCGTCTTCCAACTGCTATCCCGTAGGCTGCTATCATAAAAAAATGTAGTTTTTGCAAAAACACGACCAATTTTTTCAAGGATTGTGGAGCATTCACCATGCAAGGTGGAGGGCTGCTACTGAACAAATGTGTTCAGCACAAATATACCCAGGGACGATTTTTTAGTTGCCCGGATTGCTGCTTTCTAGCTAAAGTAATCGCTTGACAGTTTGAAAAAGTAGGCAAAATACAGGTTACGCACACATTTTAGCTTATTTCTCTATAACGAAGAGCGATTTCACAATAAATAAAAAATCGTCCCCAGCTATATGACGGAGGTATCGAATAATATAACCGATGTCTCGCGAAAAAATTTAATTGAGTCTGCAAAAATTCTGGAAAATTATACTTCTTCTAAAATGTGTTAAAAATATTTTATAAAAGCAACATTAGTTCCGTAGCATGCATTAAAAAGAGAAAATGTCAAGCTACGTTTTGATATAAAAATGGCTTCTTAGCTCCAAGTAATGAATGAGTAATAATGGTGCAAACTTTAAGTGACCAAAGGGAATCACCACCTTAAGCTAGGGAATTCGCCGAAAAACCATTTTGGCAAAATTGCGATTATTTTGTTTTGAACATTGATTTCTTAAAAACTGTCCAATAGATTCGTGTGATTTTGGGCTGAATGAAAATTCGCCCTATTGCGGAGGGCTTTTTTCTTGTTTTGAGCTAAAACACCTCCAGGTGTGAGAAAACTGAACAGAAAGTTGCGAAATTTCGTGTCATCGCGCATTTGCCGGATTTTCTGGAGTACTGAGACCTGTTGAGCCAAATCAAAAAATGTCCCTCGGCCCACATGTCCTTCATATCATGGCACAAGAAAAAATTTTGGCCGATTCTACAGTTTTGAGAAATCGATGTTCAAAAATTTTTGGTCTATATTCAGTCTGTCAGATGTCAGCATGTCGAAAGTTTATTGCTATTTTTTGCCAATTTTGCTAGTTTTGTAAGCTCATGTTAATGTACAGATAATAAGCTTTAAAACGATGTATGAAGCTCTTTCCAACTCCCAAAATTGCGAAAGTTATAGCGTTTTGAAAAATCACCACAAAAGCACTGCACAAAAGGATACCAGCACCTTAAGGGGGCCGGCTACTTGGGTCAAAAATTCTACCCTCACCGATTTCGCTCAAATTGTGCCCAATAGAAACCGAATTTTGAAAAAACGCTCTTCGACACGTTTTAGATATTGTATCTAGCTACAAAACGAGCTATTGAACGCTTCAAACGGTTTCGTTTTGAGTAAGTTATGGTTATCAGAAGCGAAAAATTTAAAGTTCCTATTTTGGGCCATTTTCAATAGGAATTAGAAACTTTGAATGACTGTAGCTTTTTTATTCCTGGACGAAATCATTTGAAATTTCAATGGATTGTGTAGGGCCCTAGGGAGTATCAATAGGCACAATTTGAGCAAAATCGATGATGGTCGAATTTTTGACCCAAGTAGCCCCCCCTTAATTGTAGATAATTTCTACTGTTTTCAAAATCCTTTGGAGTATCCTTTAAATCCTTTAAAGTTTTCACGTTTTCAATGTCTAAACTAAAAGTAATTCTACTATCTTTTTAAAGCTATTCTTAAAATATCTTTTAGACTTTACGTGCCCCTCTCCGTATACAGTTATATACAGTGAAGCGCTGTTCTTATGCATTAAACAAAACATATTATATCAAATGCAATTAGACGAGGCTCTGTTCGCCCAATTGCAATTAGACGAACAATAGTAGGTCTAACTGAAAATTTTTAGTCTAACAGCATTTTGCTCAGTTTCATCTCATGCTATTAGACTAGCCCAATTGCAATTAGACTGAAATTCTCCGTCTAATTACAATTGGACGAAAAATGCTTTTAGACTGTGACATATATGCATAGTCAATCGGGAAAAAACGCCATTTTTTCAGACTTTAGGACGTGTAGAACTCATTTTTTGTAATTATGGGGAAATTCTTGTAGTTTGAAGAATGGCAACCCCTACGGATTATTTTCATGTATTAATGACTTCTCTGGACCGTAGCAATAGAGAGTACTATGTACTTGCAATTCAGCAGGTACTGCCGGTGCATTGGCAAATTCAGGAGGTGTTTACGCCGAACCTGCCATGGTTCCGACAGGTAATGATATGGCGGGACGCCAATGGTTTAGTGAAAATGTCGCCATTGCATCTGGTAGCGACGGTTAACCCTCTCGCCCCGGGTGATGAATATTTTAGCCAAATGACGATTGGCCTTGGCATTACCTCCAGACATCCGTCAGGATGTCGAGCTGGTTCGCGAATAACTAGAGATTACCACCACGGCCAACCCTGCGTCACAGAGGCCAACTGTATCGGGGATCGCGGGCATCGGGTATGTCCATTCACACTTCGGCAACTACGACCACACTTACGTCGGCACCTGTAATATTGGCGCTCCAGATTCCCCCACAGCGAGTGTTCCGATCCGACCAGTACCATCTCAAGGTACAGTCTTTGCGACTTCACGAGCATTTCTTCACTCGGCCTAAATCTCGCACCTAAATCTGTACGGGATCCATGTACTCCCGGAACGGGAGTTCCTGGTCCCCTATTTCCGGCAGGATTGCCAGAATTCATATATGCACCCAGTGGAAGGGGGCATCAGCGTGCCACAGATACCGGATACTGTATTCCCAATGCCAGAGTACATCTATTAGTATCGGAAGACCGAGTTCGCCCATGACGGGGACACTCTGGACTTTATTACGAGCGATTTTAGTCGGCCTGGCACTTATCTCAAAGTTGCGGTACGCAACCGTCCATCATCAATTACGGCGGAGGTTCATCAGTTACGGCGGAGGTTTTCATCACAGCGGTGGAGGTTCTCATCCCATATCATTCCATCAGTTGGCTCATCATTCCATCTGTAACTATTCATTGACTTTGCCCTATTTCTGACTTGACCTTACGGGGCCAGTTCTGAGCCCTCCCGGCTCAGACTAAGGTAACACCGGTGACCGGGTTACCTTTGGCTCAGTTAATAGTCGTGACCATTATTTTCTGCTTATTCCCAGTCCCTTTCCATCATTAATTACGGCGGAGGTTCATCAATAACGGCGGAGGTTATCATCCCATCATTTCATATGATCCTGCCATTTGACTTATCATTTTATGTGCCATTAATTGACTTAGCTCTATTTCTGGATCTATATTATTGGATCGGACTTTCCTCCTATTTGGACTTACCCTTCACCTTATGTTGCCCATTCATTTACTGGACTTTGACTTTCACCCTATTTGGATTACCCTTATTTGGACTTACTCTATTCTATCTTATTGCCTTATTTTGGACTTGCCATATTTTGACTTTTATGCTCAATTAATGAAGAAGCCTATTTCCGGACTAATTGTGCTCACTTTATGCCGTCCTGAATGTGACTTACCCGATTATAACTTTATCTGCTCAATATTTGACTTTTTCAAAGATTTACCCATTCCTACGACAGTTACGTTCATTATATATATTCCATTCCAAAGAAGACGATTCCCTGTTTTGTTGTGATTTTATCGAACTAGTTATAAATGTATGCTTTACTGTATATGCACCGTTTTGTCATTATATTACCTGTATTTTATGTCATGTTACTAATGTTTAAAAATTAACCCGTTTTTTCGAGTATTCTTTTAAAATTCTTTTAAAGTTTTCTTACTTATATGTTGTATTTGCATAATTCATAATGCATGCATAATAGTTTTATATGTATGATACGTATATTTTAATCATCTAACCAAAGTTTATGGTTTAAGTATTTCTTTTGCAGTTTTATTAACGGGTTTGATTCATATTGCAGGTTTTTGTATTTTTACCAGTCCCTGTTACCTGACGTAACGTCAGAGCATGCGAGACGCACCGGCCAGGTCCTATTGTACTTCCCTATCTGCCGCCCCTTTTTACCAAAATTATTTTAGTCTATTTAGTAGTCCCAACTGTTCCTGCACCTTATGCACCCATTGTTTGGTTATAATGGTTAACAGTTCAGCTAATGTCAGTTTTGTGTCCTTGTCCAGTGCGCCATACTAGCTCTCGACTTATATGCCCCTTCTATTCTAGGGAGCGGTTGGGAGGATCTTCCCAAAAATTCTTTATTTTAAGGGACTTTTACTTACATTTTAACCAGTGTTTCGCGTTTTAGTTAACGTCTAGATTCCATTTAACCCCTCCTAATTTAATTTTATTTAATATCATAGTGCCGCGAGGGTACTTGGGGACTTCTTTGTACCCTTTTGGTTCTTCTTATACATGCTTAAGCAAGTTTTGGGCTACTTTGTAGTCCTTACTTTAATTTTAATTACTTATTTTGCCTAAATACTCCAGAAACTTACTCCAAACTGAATACGCGAATCACTGGGATTTATTTACGTCTTTACGTAATTTTGCGGAAGATCCGAAAGGAACTGAAATAGTAGAGCGAGTCTAGGCGACACCCTCCCACCCAGCCGAAGTTTGCGCACTGTGAGGTCACCTCCGTACCGTAGCTTGAAGATGCTCTCATGAAGCTGACATTCCGGTTCTTTCTTTTTTTATAATTTGTTTTCTTTTTATAAGGGTACTTGTACCTCGCCGTGACTGCTAGGGGATTGGATTCCATAGAGGCTAGAAGTCCCAATTGCGCACCGTCCCAGTGGCAAAATAAGGGCAGTTTCCAAGCGCATTTTTCTGGCCGGTCTTCACCAGTTCGCTGACGCCAAGTCAGCCCTAAATTTGATCCTCTGTATAGCCATGTTTTGCCACTTTTATACTGTTTTATAAGTTGTATTTAGTTATAATTTGTGTTTTCTGTACGTTGTTGAGACCCATTTACCAAAAATTCGCCAAAAATTTTCTGAGTTTAAATTTTCGTCTACTTTTTGCTTATGTTGTCCCTCGCAGAAGCTGGTGGGTTGTAATGATGTAATGAGGCGACTTGACGTTGCTCCTCTAAAATAATGATAAATGTCGTGAAGTGAATTTGTTTTGGGCTGAAATTATGTTAGAAATGTTATTTTATAAGCAAAGTGTTATGTGTGAAATTTATTTGAAATTGTTCTGAAAATTTGTTGGAAATTGTTAGTTTTATAATGTTTAAATAATGTGTATATTTTTCAGCCAGCCTAGTCACTACGTGGCGCTGTATGTATGCATGCTTTGGTAGGAGTCTTAACTCTTAACGTCTTAACGAAACTTCTCTCTCTTTCAAAGGGTCTGAAAATTAACCAATCAAATTCTTCCAGCGCGTTTCAAAGCTAGTTTCGTCTGCCTATGCGTCTGTCTATTCAGTCTTGTGTTTATTTTTGTGCTGACCGGTCGTAGTTTTGCGCTGCTCCCCATACATTTGCCTGCTACATTCCGTTACTGATTCGGACTTAGACAAAGGTGGTGACCATACTTTATCTCTTTAAATTATTGAGCTATTATTATCATCTAATGACTTTTACACTTTTCTGTACGCATTTTCGGGTGTCACCCCCTTTGTCCAGCATGCTTCTTCTGTAGTAAATGTGGTCTCCTTTTGGACCATTTTAGGGCGTCATTTTTGTTAGGGTTTTGTATTAGAATTGTGTAGTCGGTAAGTAGGGCTTTTCTAAGATAATTTGGGTAGGAAGATCGATATTTTTAAGCGTGTAATTTTCTGCAAATTTGGGGTAGGTTCTTATAAATTGAGCCTTTGCTCTTCATCGGCGGTTTAACTCCATTCGGTAAGATTCATTTAGGACAAATTTGGTGAGGTTAGTTAGGTCGACTGGAACTACGGGTTCGACTCCTCCAGGTTCGACGTTCTCCTTGTGGACAGTTTCCCACTCGTAAAGTCTGGTTAGTCAGCACACTGCCAACTTTACACACGACTTTTGGCTTTTTAGCGGAATAAAGCTTTGTTAGCAAAAAGTAGCTATATTTCTAGCAAAAACAATTCTTATAGCCTTTGCCAATAAACTTATTTAAAGTGAAAAAAGTGAAAAGATCCCACGAAATCAGAACATTTTTGGATATTGTGTGGCTACAATTAGCCTTTAAGTTTACCAGTGTATACAAAGCTCGCCGCATACAAAATTACCAAATCCGTCAGGGAGGGGCCCGGTCCCCCCTGGATCGGGCACTGCCTGGCGTTCCTGGTGTGGGTTCGATGCGGGGTTTTCGAAGATGAACGTTGTTGACTCACTTCCAGCTCTGGCTGAATATTTATTGACAAATACTGACAAGAATCGTAAAATTCAGCAGTTTCTTAGGAATTGAATGCAAAACATTCATTGTTTTTGTACAGAGACCTTTTCACGCCGTTGTTGGAAGGTGTTGGAAAGCGTAAGTATAACTAAATTCAACTAAAATAAAATTATTAGAGCCGTTGGCCATACAGCAATTGTAGAGCATGACCCTTCAAGGATCACCTTTATCAGAAACTTATACATTTGGAAGTACGTAAGAATACAGGTTATCAAGGAGGCGCCCTTTGGACCACGGCATAAATTGATACTTTTATCATTGCACGGAATGTTTACAAAGCATCAATAAACTGAAAATGAAGACTGTTAGCATCTGTGGGTATGCAGCTAGCTACCGTTTAAAAGCGGAAGCTCATTAGCTGTTAGGTAAACTGTGTAATTCACAAGTCCACGTGAAAATAGCACACAATTCAGCAAATATGGGCAATGTCTAATGTTTAAGTTTTTAATAAGACTATCCTACTGTTGTTTTTCCGATCACTTTCTTACGAATCAAACTACTACTCCTCTTTAGCTAAGTTTAAGTTATAAGTTTTCCTTGTAAACATGGTTTAGTTGAAGTCACATTGTTTGTGCTAGTTTGTGCTGCTGGTCTTTCGTGCCAGTTGTCAAATCTTTGCTTTGGTCGCTTCGTTGTGCTTTGGTGAGTTGGGTAATAAAATTCCTGTAATCTGATCGTCGATCCATACCTTTGCGGTGGCCTTTTAGTATTCAAAATGCTACATTTTTAGCTTGGAAAAATGAGCAACCGCAAACATGGTTTACTGCTTTGTCTGTTTTTCGAAGCTGAAATTGAGAAAATCTTACAAACAAGAAACAAAAATGCAATAGCAAACATGTGGAGTTCAAGCTCGGCCCTCCTCATTGAGTATGAGTGAGATTTACCAGTCTGTTAATCTAGGACCACCATCTTTTACTTTAATACCATATGGAGTCAACGTATAAATATTCCTCAACCTCAGTAACACGCCTAATCTCTCAATTTTAAAATATATATGTCGCAGTCTAAAAGCATTTTCCGTCTAATTGCGATTAGACGGAGAATTTCAGTCTGACTACAATTGGGCTAGTCTAATAACATGAGACATAATATGAGAGGCGAAATGCTGTTAGACTGAAAATTTTCAGTCTAATTGCAATTAGACCTACCATTGTTCGTCTAATTGCAATTGGGCGAACAGTACCTCGTCTAATTGCATTTTGATATTTAATGTTTTGGTTAATACATAAGTACAGCGCTTCACTGTAACTGTACAAAGGAGAAGAGAACAGAAAGTTGAAAAATATTGCGTAAACTTTAAGAATAGCTTTGAAAACATAGTAGACTATTTTTCGCTAGATATTGAAAACATGAAAACTTATGCATTAAACCAAACATATATCAAAATGTAATTAGACGAGGCACTGTTCGCCCAATTGCAATTAGACTGAAAATTTTCAGTCTAACAGTCTAGCAATTAGACGAAAAATGCTTTTAAAGTAAGTAAAGAAATAGGGATGTACTGCATCCCTAGAAAATTTCAGTGATGTACTACATCACTAGTCAAGTTGTACAATGGAGGTTAGAGGCCTCAAATGTACAACTTTACTGACAAATTTCAGCAATGTAGTACATCGCTGTGGTTTCTTAGAGAAGTAGTACGTCACTAAAACGTTTTAAGTAAATCAGTACATTTATGTTTGCTTCCGGTCTTTATGGTATCGAGGGAGAAAATTTACAGAGTTAAGACTTATGCTATTGACAAGAGTTAATAGAGAAATTTAAATAACGGAAGAACTGATTACTGTAGAATAGTTTTGAAAACTAAGTTTGCCCATTTATTGCGGTTTTTCTATTGTTATGATAATTTTGATATTAAAATAGTGTTTATTAGAAAAGCTTGAAAGCTGAGTTTTGCTTAGGCAATCCATATATTTCACCTTGTCGAACTTTCAGTTAAGTTGTATAAAAGTGTTGGACATTGGACACAGCACTCCTGGCCAAAAGAAAATTACAATAAAGAAGGACACTGAAATGACATCATGTATGATCTGTCAGCAAGAATAGCTTGCCTTGCTGTTTTCGTTAAGCTTTTCCAAAATACGTTGATAGAAATCCAAATTTTTTGGAAAATCAATTTTTGTTAGACTCCTTTGGACCAATAGGAGATACAAATATTCAATCAACGATTATATTGTGCGGTGCGGTGTTCTACGCGTGGGCATCACAACAGTGCAGTTTTCGTTAGCGCCTCAGTTCTGCAGTTTCCAAATAAGCGTCAAGGCATAGGCCATTCACCAAATGGACAAGAATGGAATCATCGATACGATTGAATCATCAGAATGGGTGCTGTAGTGGTTTTACCAAAGTCGAACGGAGACGCCGCACGAGTACACATCCTAGTGGCCGAAAGTTGCTAGCTTCGACCATCCAACCAGCAGCAAAGTCATCAATCTTCTTCTCGGGACATGGATATCCGCTGAGCTCATTACTGATAAGGGTCCTCAGTTTGTCCGGGAAAAGAAATTCTCCGACACCTGCACAGTCATGGAGTCAAACATAACAGGGCAGTAGCTTACAACCCAGGAATGGTTGAACGATGTAATCGCATCCTCAACGAAGGTTTCAGGTCGCTCACATAGAATTAGTCACTTCGTCTGGAATAGAAGCCTCTTCGTGATATTTTGATCTGGTTCAAAATCTCTCCTGACGCTGCCTCGAGGATACACCGTTCGAGGTTTTCTACGGTACGCCTCGACAATAGCGTTCGAAGCTGTCGTTACTAATCTTAACCATTACCTGATCCAGTCTGCTTGCCCATAGGAATGTTCATCGATTTCGAGCCGACTTGACGTTAGCGTCAGACGTCAGATTGCGCTTCCTGAAGTTTCCAAAGGACATTTAAAATGGTCTGATCCCATTCGCATCCACGAGAAGGTTGGCCCGTTCACCTATAATAAGTTGGTGAATGGAAAAATCTGGAATTCACGAAAATTGGCCAGGTCACGTGTCCACCAGCAGTTCAACAATCCAGAATCACATGAGTCCTCACTCAGCTATCCTGAGCCTCCATTTCACCAGATGGAGCCACTTCCAGTCATCAATCCGACATTTAGAAAGATCGTCCCGCGTGAAATCGACGTCACGCTGTTAGATATCAAGCCAGAGTTAATTGATGCTGGACGCTTCGCTCATTAAGGAAGAGGCAGATGCTATGTCTTGCCAAGATCGTGAAGCTGAGAGAGGCTGAACTACTCATAGGCTACAGTTGCATGTTATTACTGTTACTGTTTTGTGTGGCTGTAAAAGCCGGTGTATTCTATGAGTAAAATCAGTGCGTCTTTTTACTCAAAGCATCCAACACTATTAGCCAATTTTAGTTCAACTTTGTAAACTCAAAATCGCATGCATTACATAATTACATAAATTCATAGCGCACATAATTTTCATCATTCCCATTGAAACGATCTGTAAACTTCCTGTTACTATAAATATTTGTTACTTGAAGCTGAAGCCCTTATTTGGTTATTTTTTCATTTTGAATAGACAAAGCTATGACGCATACGATACCCTGGGGTCTCAGGAGGGATACATCTGTGTTCAAACTAATCATGGCTGTTTTCAGGCAAAGTATTTTGCTTTCTGTGAAAATAAAAATTCCCGGCTTATATATTTCCCATTGGCGCGTTCAAGTGCTGAAAAATTCTACATAATATACTGCAGCAGTCCACAGTGAATCAACCTGGAGTTAGACTCTGAACATCTTTTGCTACTTTTCTCTATTTCTTTTTCATATATTTACTACAGACCTGCATTATGGCCCGCATCCCGGCCCGACCCCAGACCGACGGCCAAAGTTCACGGGCCGGGCCAGAATCTATGGGCCGAGTTTCCAGCCTGCTCCCATTATTTTTTTGCGAGATTTTACTGAAGAAAAATAGTCAAAATGTTTAGATTGAAAGATTTTTGTGCTTCCTGACACATATTTTTGTGCTTCTTGCTTCGTACACATTAACACTGCTTTTCAGAATTTTGTTTCAGCATTTTCATTTCGCAAAAATATTACTGTGTATTCTCGTACATAGTCGATTAAATTGTTAAATAAATGCTGGATATCCTTCAAATTTTAAAGTTTTTTGTATAATCAGATTGTATACCTTGCTTATGCTCATTTCTTGACATGAAAAGGTAGTAAAAAGAATTATCATTTCACATGTTGCCCAGCACAATCCTGTGGTTCAAAACATTCGGACAAGTACTTGAAACTGTTAATATTCGGAAAAATTAATTTAAACTGTTAATTGGTAAAGTTGGTGCTCAAAATTATTGTCAAATATCTCAATTAATTGTTAGGGATTTTTTGCGATTATAACATAGAAGCTTCAAACTGAATTTCAATTATAAATTTGAATTTTTTCTGAAATTTTGCACATTCTGGAAAAAGAAGAAAAAATTGTGCGGAACGAGCCGAGCAGGCCCGAAACCTTTCACGGGCGGGCAGGATCGGGCCGCACAAATTCGGCCCGTGCGAGTCTCTAGTATCTACATTTAAAACTCAGTTTTTTTGCAGAGTTTTTAGCATGAACAATTTACTCTCCGATCTGGCCATTTTTATTTGGAGAGGAATAACCTCCCCGGTTTTCTATGGTGAAATACATGTACACCATTTATTTATGCTTTGATGTTTCTCCTATCTCCAACACACAGCCTAGTATAGTTATTTCTAGAAGTAACAAAATGTGTGGAAACTAGCCCTGTAGCTTTTACGAGAAATCAAACTAAATCTATTGCAGAAGTTTCAACGAATTTTAGTAAATAAATCCTTTGAAATTTGAAATTTAAACATACGTCATGGCGTTGCGTTTGTTTCTCGAATACTCCGCAGCTATTATCGATTAGGGAAGGCTCGGTTCAGATAAGGCTTATACAAATACAGTACAATACAAAATCGAAATTGCACCAAATCAGATTGGGGTTAGCAGCGGTCGGTGTCCTCGATTTTCGCCGCTCAAAAGTTAAACTAAGTCCCAAGTCCGATCAGTCTATTCTTAACGGGCATTACGGGCTTAACGGCAAATTGTGATTAAATAAAGATGACTGAAGAATTTTGCTCAGCTGAATGTAGTGGTTAAGACGCAAGACTGAGCTCCACAATAGCCTGAGATCGAATCTGATTTAGTTTTCACTACTGACTTTTCTTACTCATGTTCTTTGCGTTGGATTTGGAAACAAAATGATGATTCAGATTACGAGTCGGAATGTTTTCTTTAGTTCAACACTCAAAAAGACCTTAGTGTACGTGTTACAGTTGCTTTGATACCTATTATGACACCTTGACTCTGACACAAACTGAGAACTTGCAGTCTTTGACAAATCAAGTTTTAATAAGCGTCAATCAAACTGATTAGATTATAGATCTCTCAAATTATAGCTAATTCACAAATTTCACATCATGAACCATGAATCATGAACATTTTTATGTTCATGTCAAAGTTTTAACCAATAGATTAAGTAAATTGGGTAAATCTTCGC
>JASAND010022222.1:0-16733 GCA_030248195.1 Trissonchulus latispiculum
ATCATACTTCGTTCAGTTACGTATTGCGTTTATTATGTTATTATGTGTTTATAACGGTTTTATGGACTTCTAGACTCAATATTGACCTTATTCTAGACTCAGAAACATGTTGGCAATCAAGTTTTCGAGTTTAAAAACACTGTCATAGGTGAACCAGGCTACAGTTTACCCCTGAGAGACCCCCCCACGGAGAGGCCAGACCCCCCTCCCCCCCTACCCGGCCTCAACTACTCCCCCCCCAAGCCGAGCTCAAACCCCCCTCCCCCCCTAAAACTGGGTCCAAACCAAGTAAAAAATGCAAAATTTTTAAAACAATTTTTTGCAAATTCTGAAAATTTTTGAAAAAAATTCGCAAAAAAGGATGTAAATCAACTATAAACAGCTAAAGATGGTTATTTACAGCAATTAAAAGGTAATATACGCAATTATAATTCACAATCTGGCCTAATTTAGACATATTTAAGCACAAATTTGTCAATTTTCAAGCCCTATTTTCGCATACGAATGCTATTGACGGAAGCTTTTGAGTACGTTTTATGTACTGTACATCGAAAAAGGAATATTTTAAGCTAAAAAAACTTGGGTACAGTTTAGTTGGGGTCCCCCTCCCCCAAATTTCGAATTTTGGTGGGGTCCCCCGAGGCAAATTTGGACCTTCTACTCCCCCCCCCCCAACCCAAACAGGTGGTACACCTATGAACACTGTCTAATGTTAAAATTACTTAATGATTTCATGTTTTTCGGCATTAGCAATGGCTGAAAATGCGATTTTTGGCATAAAAATAGAAAAAATTTTTGGTGGAGGTTTGGGGGAGGGTCGTGGGGGGGGGGGTGGGGGCCCCCACCCCCAAATTCCCAAATCCCAGAGCCCACCCACCCAAATTTGCTAGACCCCACCCCACCCTCAAAATTTTCAAAATTTTGGCCCAAAATTGAGATAAAACTCTGAATTTTTCCAAAAATTTTATTTTTTTGAAAAAATGCCCAAATCGGTTGTATATAAATAACATTGCTAATTTTTGGTTGTATACAAATAGCGTTTTTTAGCAAAAGCGCAATTTTTTTCTTAAGGTGGTGGTATCCTTTTGTGCAGTGCTTTTGTGGTGATTTTTTGAAACGCTATAAGTTTCGCAATTTTGGGAGTTCCAAAGAGCTTTATACATCATTTTAAAGCTTATTACCTGTACATTCACATGAGCTATCAGAACTGGCAAAATTAGCAAAAAAATAGCAGAAATTTTCTGACAAGCTGACAGCTAACAGGATGAATATAGACCAAAAGTTTTTGAATATCGATTTCTCAAAACTGAAGAATCGGCCAAAAGTTTTTTTTGTGCCACGACATGAAAGACATATGGTCCGAGGGACATTTTGGCTCAGCAGGTCCTAACGGTCGAGAAAATCGGCCAAATGCACAGTAACACGAAATTTCGCAACTTCGCATTGAGTTTTCTTGCTACTCAATATGTTTTAGCCCAAACCAAAAAACGTCCCTCCGCAGACGTGCAAATTTCGAGTCTGCCGAAAATCTCCGGAATCCGTCAAGTAGTTTTTGAGAAATCGGTGTTCGAAACAAAATAAACGCAGTTTTGCCAAAATGGTTTTTCGGCCAAATCTCTAGCTGAAAGCAATAAAGTCCGGCTAATAGGCATTCATAAAATGTGCATTTGGACGATGTATCGATTGAGTATAACTAAGCCAATTTTGTCTTTAATATGTGGCAGTAATTTTGAAAAAACTGATTTCCTCGAAAATGGCCATTTTTTTACCCTAAAAACAGTTTTTTGCTTATACTGACTCAACCACTGGAGATAGCTCAAAGGTTGTAAGAACAAAAATGTTCATGTTAGTGTCCTCTTTCCAGCCATACCACCCAATCCTGTGTCTTGTCTACCTACTGGGAGCTTAAGGTGCTGGTATCGCTTTGTGTAAATTTGACTCTATAGGCTTTAATTCTTTATGAAAGTGGATGAAACTTTCCAAATATACTATTTCGGTGCTCTTTAACATTCTGGGACCAGTCCCGCATTTTTAGGTGCAAAGATAAGAAATTTTTGGTTTTTGCCATTATTCTCTCAGCACATAGTCGAGACACCAGCTTGGCTGATATGGCTGGAAAGAGGGCACAAAAATGAACATTTTTGCTTTTTCAACTTTTGAGCTATCTCCAGTGGTTAAGTCAGTATAAGCCAAAAACGACTTTTGGGGTCAAAAAATGGCCATTTTCGAAGAAATCAGTTTTTTCAAAATTACTGCCAAATCTTACAGACAATTTTTACTTATTTATACTCAATCGATACAACTGTCCATTGCATGAATACCTATTAGCCGGAGTTTGTTGCTCTAAACTAGAGATTTGGCCGAAAAACCATTTTGGCAAAACTGCGATTATTTTGTTTTGAACATCGATTTCTCGAAAACTACCCAATGATTTTTGGCAGAATGAGAATTCGCACTATTGCGGAGGGACATTTTTCTTGGTTTGAGCTAAAACATCTCCAGTTGCGAGAAAACGCAATGCAAAGTTGCGAAATTTTGTGTCACCGCACATTTGATGGATTTTCTTTACCGTTAAGACCTGCTGAGCCAAATCCAAAAAAATGTCCCTCGGCCCATATTTCCTTTATAGGACAGCACAAGAAAAATTTTTTGCCGATTCCACAGTTTTGAGAAATCCATGTTCAAAAATTTTTGGTCTATATTCAGCCTGTCAGATGTCAGTATGTCAGAAAATTTTAGCTATTATTTCCGGATTTTTACTAGTTTCGTACTCTCACGAGAATCTGCAGATTATAAGCTTTAAAATGATGTATAAAGCTCTTTCTAACTCACAAAATTGCGAAAGTTATGGCGTTTCAAAAAATACGCACAAAAGCACTGCACAAAACGATACCAGCACCTTAAGGCCAAAAACCAAAACTTTCTTATTTTTTGGCCAAAGAATACGGCACGGGACTGGTCCTAAAATGTTAAGGAGCACGGAAATAGGTTATTTCGTAAGTTTTAGCCCTTTCCATAAAGGATTAAAGCCGTAGGAGTCAAAAATACCCGAAAGGAAACCAGCACCTTAACTTTTTGAAAAAATTTTTTTACCACCTCCCCAAATTCGTTTTGTCCGAACCCTACCCCACCCAAAACCGGCTGACCCAACCTACCCGAATTTCGGCTACCCCCACCCCCAACTGTTTCTCAAGGAACACCCATGGTCGAGCCGAAAAATTTTTTTGCTTTCGCCAATTCGCTTACGGTGGTGGGGGGCGGATGTGGCAGAAAGAATTTTCAACTGTTCCGTGATGCTGCTGTACAAGTGATGAAATTTGGGAATTATCAGTACTCCACTCGGGGGTGAGGTGGGCGGAGGCCCCCAGATGTTGAAAAATTTTTAAAATTCTGAAAAAATCCGTAATGGCCACCTTTAAAAAGATTTTAATAAAAGTTGAGAAATTTTTTTAAAAAATTTGAATAAAAAGCTCTGAAGACGCAATGAATCAAAAGCTTTGAACTGCAAAAGCGCCGCTGGCCCAAAATATTTTGAAAGTTGAAATAAAATAGCGCGGCAGGCGGCGAAAATTTGAAAAATTGAAATATAAAAGCGCTGCGCGAAGAATTTTCATTTTTTAGTTTTATGCACTGAAAATAGCCCACCCAATACTTCGATAAACAAGTTGCAGAAAATTTGTTTACAAAACATAGTGTATTAAAATTTAAATAGACTTTTGTCAAAATATGTGCTTTTATAGTTTCTTTTTTGTCGTGTTTGAAAATCTTTCGGGATATAGTCGGTGGACTAAAGACACTGCTCAATGGTAGAGATATAGAGGCACAGAAACTTAATTTTCATACTAAAATGTATCGATCAAAATCAAAGACGAATCAAGGATCGTGCAAATCAAAATCATGTAGAAAAAATAGCCATCCTATGTACGCTTCAGTTACATGAGGATATATAAACAGGTTCAGCTTTATAACCTTATGCTGATATTTTGCAATTTGCAACTAAACAGGCCAAAAAGGACAAATGTGTTTGTGACCACGTGACCTTTACTAGCAATTCAGTCTTCACGAAGTTTGTTATTTGTATGTTGTTTGCAAAGGTTCGCACAGTAGTGTTGGCCGCTGGCCGAGAATTTCCGGGCCATGTCTGTTGGCCTGCCATTGGACGTTGACTGTTTCCCGGCCGATGACCAAAATCTGGTGGAAAATTCGGCCAACCCCTTGATAGTTACGAAGATAGCTGAAAACTTGTTTGCTCGCTAGCCTGGGTAGAAATAAAACAGGCTGCAGAAAGGAGATGGAGGGATGGGTCGAGCACTCAGATAGGGTAAATGGAAAAAGTCTGTAGCCTAGAAACTGAGGGAAACAAAATATTCCTAATTTGAATTTCAAAAGATTCAATCAAAATACTCTTCATTAGAATTTAATGTTTTAAACAATTCGTTCCAAATCATATCCAGGAAATCAAAAATTTAAATGTTAAAGTGTGCAAAAACTACACACCGGAAAATGATTGCTTCAGTCAGGGTGTGACTAAACACAGGGGGACCTTTTTCACCCCTCACACGTCACACCACACCTATCACATCCTGCCTGTTCAAACTTACTAGTTTCCAACTGAGGCTAGAGTTGAGATTAGAGCTGAATCTTAAATAAAAACGTCTCTACTTAGGTTGTTTAATCTGCATTTGATGAACCATTTTGCAAGGAAACAGAAATCAGTACATTTGGAAGCAGCAGGGACCATGCATGCCACTTGTGCCGTTGATCTTCCGCTGTATGATTAGAGCAGCATATGACCACAGCCGTTTCATCAAACTCCTGTAATTCTGTTTCAGCTAATGCTATTTTTGCGGTCATGTTCAGACAACGAATGAATATGTTCATTTCATTTCTGGAAAAAACTACGTCATGATGACTGCATAAAATATATCCGATTTTATTGGGCTTTGGTAATTTTGGTAAACTGACGTTGGCGATACGTCGCTACGCAGTTAATTTGTCCACTTGAGATCTGCATAGAAATGCTTTTTGCTTCTCCAGATACAGAGGCCCAATTCAACTTTCGTTGTCTCTTCAAATGGACTAAGCTTTACCTGAAGCTGATTTTGTGGTTCCGCCAACCTCACGCTTATGTCCTGTTCCCAGAACTCCGTGAGTTTAGTAGGAACTTCCGATTGAACTAAAAGATCCATTTTTCATGGCGAATGGACGTAGTGTCGGTCATTTTTTAACTTTCCTGGCGTAATCTGCCAGTTATTCAGCTATAATTGTAGTAATAGTGGTTGAAGGAAAGTAGAAATTCAAGAGGGAGGAAAGTAGAAATTCAACTCAAGGAGCGCAGAGAAAACATAGCTTGCAGTAAGATCTCCGTGCGAAGAGAGTTTGGTAAACTGAAGCAGAGGATACGTTGTTACGCCTTTAATTTTTCCACCTGAGATCAGGATAGAAATACTTTTGCTTCGTTAGATACGGTATACTTGATGCAGAGACTCTATTCAACTTCTGTTGTGTCTTCACCTGGACCAAGCTTTACCTGAAGCAAGATTAGCAAATTTTTGTGGCAAATTTCCACAACAGATGCATCTGTCACGCGGGGATCGTTTTAGTAGCACTTTCTATTTATGATATCCGACGCCTGTGCAATTTGTCTGCATCTCCATCCGATCAAGTAATTGGGCCTTTACGTTTAGTGTCTGATCCGGCCACGAAGGTACCATGGGCTATGGAGCCGGATGGCTCAAATCTCCAGTAGTTAAGTCCACAATTTGTAAATGAATCCTGGAGAAACATGGAAAGACTGGGAAAGACTTGGAAAGAAGCTCTAGGACGGGACTTTCTGTATCTGAATCAGACGTTTGAATAAACAAAAAATGTTAGTAGGCCATTCCATAATTGGAAGTCGTTCGATGTTCTATATGCAAAAGTAAATAAGCATATTTACGAGGCTGTTGCAGTCGCAGATCGAATCTCGAGGAAACACTAACCCTTGCTATTTGAATTCATATCTAGCGCTTCATTTCGCTCTTCGTTTCTGACTTGAATTAAACAAGGGTGAATTTTGATGCTACGAGATTAGCAAAAACTGCGTTGTCTACTTTACCATTAATTTAAGATCCTAAGAATACAGGTAACCACCGGTGGTCAGTGACTGCAGCAATGGACAATCCTGACCAACTGAAAGAAGAAACGGCAATTACAACGGTTTATTGGACAATTTCAAGCGAACTCAATAACAACTATCAAGAACATAAATTTCCAGACAAAGCAGAAGGGTTAGCACAAATACCAAGTAAACACCAGATAACCGGCAGAAGCCGATAAACGTTTTTAAGACCTACCCAAAACTGATGGAAATTCCCCAACTTGTCGAACCCAACTTGACTCGCCCAGAACTCGAACACTACTGACTAAACGTTTTCCTAACATGGCGAATCATTAGCTAAGTAACTTATAAATTTAGTCAAGAGAAAGAAGAAACGTTGAACGTCTGTCAGAATTTATATCTAAATTTGCTTAGGCTTAGCATCTCGACTCTCGAGTATAATTTATATTTTCCCTGCCGGTGCTAACTTCACACAAGTCTGACAGGCCAGAGTTATCTATACATTCTAAGTTATAATGCCATCCTTATCGCCATCCATCATTATCAATTTAAAGGTATAACACCTTTTTCACAAGTGTCTAAACGGTGCGGCATCTGCGTATTGTGGGCGGAACACTGTTATCCAATGCAATAAAAAGAAGTCCTCTAGTGGCTTGCTCTGGCGCACTTATGTTATAATGAAAGGTATCAACAATATATCAAGATATTAGGTAACGATTGTCTCATTCTAAATCGTTCCAGGTCCCTTGTGATCAACATACAGATCAACTACCTTACGTCAGGAACATTAGATGATCTTCCATATCAACCTTCAAGCATACAAACGTTAATAACAGCAGTCATGCTTCCATTACATTTAATGACAAATACATAACAACAAAATACAAAAGGCGCAAAGCTGATTTTGATTACAACTAAAACCTTTCAATTAGAGATATTGAGGATAAGGTTTAATTGATCCCATTCTAGATATAGTACATCCTCTGCAAGCTATCGGCTTACCCACCATTATCCTCACATGTCCCGAGTAAAAATGCATCACATGTCCAGAGTAGCACATAATGCATGTAATACGATTTCTGTTCTAAAAGCTGGATTGATTGTTTCAATATTTATAAACTGCTTGCCCCAAAAGCTATAAGCTCTAAAAATAGCTTCAGCGCAGAGTTGGAAGTGGGTGGCGGGTACACGCGGGTCGACTTTCAGGTCAGTGGGTACCCGCGGGTCAGCGCGGGTCAAGAACTATTTTTGTTTACAGCTATTTTACACTAAATTTTGGGCTAATTTCACCAGAAAACTTGCAATTTATTTGTTAAATTTTCAATTTTTCTCTAACTTTTGGCTCTTTTGTATATCTTTATGCATTATAATATTACTTTTATGATAAAATTATATATTTCTATTCTGTCTTGAATCTTCAGTCAAAATTATTTCATTAATATCTTCCTGACATAGTAATTTGCGTACATATTTCATTATCACGCAAAGCCTTTAATGCTTCTGCATTGCTTGACTAACTGAATGTGCACAAACGATGTTGACATCTTACTACAACAGCCTGCAAATCTACCTTTCCGTAAAGAACGTATTAAAGAGCTGCTTCCAGTAAATAATTATATAATGTCAAGCTTGAAATTTTGACACAGTTCTACGATTTTCATTCCTAATTTTATTGGTACTAATAAAGTGTACAATATAAATGCTAAAATTGTAGTTTGCAATCATATCCAAGATTGGAGTGAACACTTGAACAGTATTATATAAGTACTCTTGCGGTAGTCGCCGCGCACCTGTAAAAAATAAACCAGAATGGACTGAACTTTTATGAAATTGCTCTCAAGAAAAGTCTATTTTAAAATGTTGCCTAAATACTGATTCAACTGAACTATCGAGGTCCCAACACTTTTGCGATAGCATAACCTGGTTAGAACTAGTGGCAACAAAGACGAAATCCGATGCAGTTGCTTTGAACTTGCAAATTCTTGTGTTAAGCGTTAATTTGGCCCGATGCATGTTATAGAGTACTTAAATATGCGAAAATGTCCAAATTAAAGAAGTGGGTCAAGTGGGTCGACAAAATTTCAGTGGGTCGCGAGTCGTGGGTCGCGGGTCGCGATCCACTTCCAACTCTGCTTCAGCCAGCGCGTCCTTGAATGTATTAAGAACGAGCTTACAGTTTGAATTAAGCAGAGTTCCTTGGGAGATCTGATCCTATAATAACAGGAAATGAAACATTCACATGTTATTTAGTTCAGGTAGAGCAAGAGTACATAATCGATAAGAGTATGACAGCTGGCAGGCTCTCTGTTATGAGCTGCGGGTACATGCTCTGTTTGCTAACGGCTGACCCCCCCCCACAAACGTGTATGTTCACTTCAAACTAATTTGGTTTATTACATTCTTTGTGTGTCAGTACCACAAGCTACCTGACAAACGCGAAATTTTACATTCAAGAAGAGTGATGCCACCTTAAACATTTCACAAACTAAAAACATTTCGGAAACTAAAAATGATTAGTTTCTAATTAGGTGTTATCTGGACAGGAGTTTACGGTTTTTATTTGTATATTATTAGCTTTTTATAAAGCTCATCTGCATTCGAAGCCAGAAGATATTGTTGTATGTTATGGTAGCCGGTTGTGAACAGGCATAAGCATTCGGATGAAAACGTACCTTCGGTGTGTATTTTTGTATTCTTGTCATAAATATTAAAGACCTCAATTTGTATAAAACTAAGGTCCAAGAGTTAAATTTATATCTTTAAAACCAAACCATTTCTTCACTTGTTGACTTTCCAACTTTCCTGTCTTCGACCTCGGGTTCTGTAGATTTCTGCCGTCGATCACTATTCATCAGTGAGGGGCAGACTAAGGCTCCAAATACTATAACTGTTGCTACCCTACGTTTAACTGTAATAACCGTACGTCAGAACTGCTTGAAGATCTTGTTTTCTATCCTTGCCTCTCCACCCATTGACCACTGTGGGGACCGTAGAGGGCAGGATGGTAAAAGTCTCTGGTGAGAACCTAATTGCTGGCCATCAAGATTAACAAAGTAAAAAATTCGCATATGGATGGTTGAAAAACCTTACAGTCGAATGTCATATGATACCATGCGTAAACAGCTAGACTGAAATATTTGATTTATCAGATATTCCAGTGCATATTCTAACATAGAATGCAGCCAGCGTGATTCTCATTTCACTATTCTCTGTCAAACGAATGTTCAACTCTGTGCAGTTTCATATGATGTCACAAACTAAACTGCTTAGAATAAAAGGCAATAAAGTCAGATCTCATTTAAGCAGAATTGTCCCGCGAAAAGTTCATACGTGCAGATTCTTGTTGACAATTTCGAACGTCAAAGCAATCAAACTGTTTCATGGCAGTAAGCTGGCGACTAGTGTACAGGCTACAGCCTAAATACAAAGATTATAAAGTTTAAGGTTGAGGCTAACCTAAAATTAGCCGTATAATAATGAGACGAACACATAAAGTGAAGGTCCCAAAACCGAAAAGACGTGGATAAACTTCTCAGTGGGCATAAAAACAGAAATCCCTCCTAAAAGTTGTTTTACTCACAAGTTAAATCTCAATTTGAATTTCTTCCACACGTAATGAATGAACTCTTTTGGTACTTTGGCTAGTGCTGTGTATGACTAATTAATTACTGAATTAATTGCTGTAGAGCATGTTTCAAGAAACTCCAAGAGTTCCTTACGAAAAGTTCACCTACCATCGCCACTGAAAGCGTTTGGATACTGGCGACTCCAGTATCAGCAAACGTTCTAATAGTTGTTGCGGTTGTGGTTGTTGTTGTGGTCACTTGAACGCCTTCGCAAACGCAAACACCGAGGCTCATTTTACCCGTGTTCGGATCAGAACTGCACTTCGCCTGATCCAACCTATCATTGCAGTCCCTACTGCATTTTTCCATGTAGTCATCGCACTCGTTGTGCACTTCCGTTGCAATCATTCCTGATGCCATAAGACAGAGAATCCCGAAGACTATTGTGTTCATGATCATGATTGAGTTTCGATCGGGAACGTAGTTGAAAACCAAAGAAATCTGAAATGTTGCGCTAAAAACAGAAAAGTACATACCCACAGTTCTTGGATTTTTTTAAGATCTCCAGCCAGACAGAATTAACGATTAGGTAAAGCTCTATTCGCTAACGGCTGCCCCCTCCCCCACAAATTGGCCCCATCACTTCAAAGAATTTTCAGCGCTATGTTTGTGTTCTAAAGTTCCATTTATTCAGTCCCTCAAACGTGAAAATTTCTTTATCATTAGGAATGGCATAAGCTAAGTTAGCCGGTAATGAACACTTTAGCAATATTAGCAGTTACCGTTTGCAAGTCCTCGAAATCTCTTTTGCTGAATTGTGTGGCAGACTTGACGTTAAAAGTTACAGCAACTGAGAAATGAAACTAACATGACGCTCTTAAAAATGCCAAATGAGACGCCGGTGCAAAATAACGCAAAACTAGTTGCAGTGATTTTTTGACAAAACAGAGTGAAAAAACTAACCGAATTTTTGCAAAGCATAGTTTTATATTAGTTCCTCTTTGATATTTGTTAATATTGTGGAGCAAAACAAAACGTTCCTCCCGTCCAGTTGCAATTTGGATCAGGGCATACCCTGTGGTAGTTATAATTTGAATCACTGAAACTGAAACTTAAACTGAAATTCTTTTGGCAAGCGACCTGAAGAAACTGAAATACTGAAACTCAGATTTGAAACAACAGAGTTTGCGTCTTAACAACACAGCACACAAGCATAGCGTGCGAATTTCTTTGAAGTGATGGGTCTAATTTGTGGGGGGATCAGCCGTTACCGTGCAGATGATGTCCCAAGCCTAATAACTAAGAGCTTGAAGCTTGTCACACTCTTGGTTATTATGTACTCTTGGTAATACCCAGGGTTTTTAGATATTCGACTCAGTTTTCAAAAGGGTTGTTCCGATAAGAAAGTGACCGGGTCGGACCCGGCCCGGAGCCCAGGGTCCGCTACGAGGCCACGCCGGCTCAAAGCCCGAGCCGCTGCAAATCCGAGACCCGCAAATTGAGCCCTGCACTCTTGATGACGCGCGGGTCTGGTGAGCCCGGCTGAAATTGAAAAATTGAAAACTTTTCAAGCAGCAGTTTTAGCTCTCATTGTATCTCAAAAATCTCTAGTCCACACTCTTAAAAACGTCCCAGAAGAAACTTTTGAAAAAGGAAAAGAAAAAGGAATCACTTTTGTGGACGATAAACTTTTATAGAAAATACAGGCCAACGCCAAGTCTTATAATTTCTACAGGACATCGTTGATAGTTTTTACTGGAGATTATTTAGTACAGTGTATTACAAGGTATATTAGTATTTAATTCAAATAAATCCTGGTGATTTTTTGTAACAGGGGCAAGTTTTAGGAGCGGGCAACCGTACCTGCCCCCTTTTCCATTAACAGATTTAGCCAGTGGAAATTACAGGTTTTGTCTTGTAAAAACTACAGGTTTGATATCTCATTTAGATATAGGATTATTGAAAAAGTTTGAAAAACAACAGATTTCTTTAGTACTTTCTACAGGAAACTACTGGAAAGGTACAGATTTCTTTAGTATTTACTACATGAAATTCTTGTAATTTTTACTATTTGAGAGGCCGGTAAAAACAGAATAAGTATTTTTGTGGAAAATACAAGAAGCTCCGCTAGTGACTGACCGCACATGACCCCATACGGAGACAACTACAATAACTCCTGTAATTCTACAAGTGTCTTTTTAAGAGTGCACTACAAAATTATTCGGTTATATTGTCGAATTTGGAAATTCTGTAAATAATTTGTATTTAAATAAAGATTAGAGGTTCGTGAGTGAGTGTGTAATATGTCTGATCATACCCGACTTAATCGCTAACCTACTCAAATAAGACGACACAACCCTAAATTTAACACGAGTTTACTTTACACAAAGAATACAAAATTGACCAAAATTCCAAAGCATATGAAATTTTCACAAAAAAGGCACAAAATATTTCCTTCGGAATAAACAAAACAAAGTTAAGGCAAGCACCCTTCTTAAATATACAGAACCCAAAAGGGGAAACAAACTCAAAACTTTAGAGATGAACACCCCAAATTATACCCCCAAACTAACTCAGAGAGGCACAAACCTGACAGCAATTGTAGGAGAGAAAAAGGCCGGTGACTCCCAAAGATGCATTGTTAACGACTGACTGTAAAAATGCGCCCAAATTTGAGAGAAAACGAATTAACTATGTACGGCGTTGGACCGTACACAGAAGTAGAATTTAGATTGATTTTTCATAAAGTTAGCACCACTTATGAATATTTTAGGGTAAAATCAAGGAAATATTCTACAATATCTTAGTCTCTAGCTGCTAACAAACAATAAAATGAGTGGACACTGTTTCTAGCTGTCTACTCTACTGACTGGTTAACCCTATATGAAATGCTAGCTCTTTGTTGAGTTGACCTAGGTTTCGTAACACAATGCTAAATAAAATGCATTTGCTTTGCTGCAGGAAAAGGGTTGGTTAGGGTTAATTATAATCTTAAGGCTAACACAACTCAGTGTTCCGTAAGAGTTGGGTCCGGTTCCAATTTTCAAAACCGGAACCAGAACCGGAATCCGTACCCTAGAAACGGAGCCGGAAACGGTTTTAAAAATTGGAAGTGGTTTCAACTCTTGATTTTAGAATGCAAATTGTTGCAGATTGTTGTTGCAGTTGCAGAACTTCTTCGAAGTTTTGTATGTATATGCAACAATTTTTATATCACCGGAAAAAGCAGAAAAATGCTACAAAGTTGTAGAATTATTTTTTTTTTTTTTTTTTTTTTTTGCAAATGGCCCACCACTATTAGGCACGCACTGCGGCCCGAAAGTGGCCCTCCCCGCAGACCGCAGTCGAGAGGCGGAGAGAAGAAGATCACGGACAGAAAACGTGATCCCCGAGCAAGCTACCGTACGGTTATTTCAGTCACTCCCAAGGCAACTACATTCGTTTTTCCGAATGCAGCTGCCCCCCGCATGGCAATAGCAACTAAGTAGGCTGAAAAACTGAAAGCTCGCTCGAAAGGCAAAAGGGGAAAAGTGTGGCTGCAGAAATGGAGTCGGTGGGATAGCGAGCTCTAAGACAGGATAGAAGGAAACATACGGTCTGTTAGGAGGGTATAATATTTCATACTAACACCGTTGATTAAGATACAGAAATCGCAAAGGAGGACCTTTTTCACCTCCCATACTATTGCTGTATCTAATCAAAAATGCTTCATATAGATACTTAACATGTTTTACCAATTAATATTAGAGGCACAAAAACTGCCCTCTCCCTTTGTCTCTGCCGCTAATCTACACCAAGTCTGCTGTCCAGTGCAGTGCTTTTCATTTTATGTATGACTTATGCTTAGTGGAAAACTATTTGTACACAAGTGACAATGAAATAAGAAAAAACTTAGCGTTTAGTTGATTGCTTGAAACGGATCCCCAAGAAATTGTGAACAGAAGTTGCCAGTTCAAGTATGCCAAATGGTGTGCTGAGGTATGAGGTCATATTGTGTAGAGAATCCTTCAAAGATGATCAAATGTCTTTGGAACAGCAACGATTGTGAACGCTTGAGATATCTGCATGATTGGTTATCGGAGATGATTATGCAGTCGGAGATCAAAAAGCTTCCAATGATATCGATTTAGGAAACGAGATCGTAGTTTTAGATCAGGATACAAAGCAGTTCGAGAGGGCAAGTTGGAGTTTTAAACAAAGTCAGGGTGGAGAAGATCATTTATGTTCAGAAGAAGAAATCAAAATGTTCATTTATGTTCTTGAATGATTTCAAAAAGCAACGTATATCCACCATAGTAACGGATCGAATCTCAGTTGTAGAATTAGTTTATAAGCTAAAATTTGTTAAAATTACCAATAAATTATTGGGTTGCCGCTTTTTCACAAAAAGGCAACCCTTTAAGTTGGGTATGTACGTTATTTATTATATTATTATTTATTTATTATTTCTTGCTTATGTGTCCCCTTTCTAACTTTTGATTGGCTGCACCGATCCGGCTGAAATTTTCAGTGTGAGTTGGGGGTGACATAGAGTGCTTCCGGAAGTGCGAGTAGTTCAGTACTTCCCGGATTCCGGGAATGGCGAATCCCGGAATTAGTTAAAATGGTAAGGGGTGCCAAGGGAAACGTAAAACTTTTTTGTCTCTGATCTCGCTCAAAAGTTGGTCTTAGGCCCATTCGATGGCCCTGATTTCGGAACTGAAATAGAAATTTCCGGATTTCGAGATATTGGACCAGGAAAATTCAAGATTTTGAAAATTTTTTCCGAAAATAGTCCATGTGGTATTGAAATGAAAGTGCTCGTCGCGCTGAGCAAGTTTCCTTCTTGCGACATTTTTCGGAAATGCGTCAAGCCATAGTTACGGCCAAAAAACTGAAGATCCGGGAAATCACGAAAACCCGGATTTTCGACAAAATTTTTTGCCTTCGAATTTGCTAAAAGTTGGTCGCAGGGCAATTCGACCACGCTAACTTCGAAACTGAAAACCAAATTTCCGGAAAATTCACGGATTTTGAGATATGCGCCCCAGAAAATTCAGGATTTTGAAAAATTTCCTCAAAAGTGGTCCATATGTTACTTGAATGAAAGAGATCGTCGAGCTGAACAACTTTCTTGCCAGCGGCATTTTCCGGAAATACGTCTGGCAAAAGGTACGACCGAAAAAGTGAAAATCCGGCAGGAAAATTTACGGATTTCGTGGTATTCGACACGGAAGCTTGTTTATGAGAGGAAAAATGACAGCGGCAACCCAATCATGCTAATATGTTTGTTTACTTTAGGCTGAAGGGTCAATCAGCGAGCAGACACACACTTTTTATATGAAAGCGTGTCTTTAGTTACGGAAGATCCCGGAAGTTACGGGAAGGTCCAACTAGCATGCTTAGTACATTGTACTCCAAGAGTTTCTTACTCTTATCTATTATGTATGCTCTTGATTGATTGGACTAATTGGAACTTAACTTATACTTCGTCTGTTTCAGAGTATTTTAATTGTGTTCTTTGGGATATAATTCAGTCATCGTGACGTGAGTTACCTAACAAACATAAATTAGCAAATTAATTTTATTTTGAAATAGCGTTTGCAGGTCCTGTACAGCCGAATCGCCAGACACAACGAGTGATTACAAAGTTAGACGTAAAACTAACTTGAGACTTTAAAACCAAATGAGACGCCTGTGTAAAATAATGCAAAAAGATCGTCACAAAACCAGTTGCAGCATCTTTTTGACACAACACTGTGTTTCCAAAACAGAACTAAGTTTCTGTCGAAACATGCTTTTGATTTTAGTTCCTCTTTGGACTTTGATACCTATGTGAAACGTTTTTAAAGAACATAGACAACAAATGTATATGTAGTTTCGAGATATATACTTTCGACTTCGAGATCTATCTATCCTGTGTAAACAGGCTGAACCAAAGGTATATTAAGTAGCAGCCGTTTGGATACGAATTTCTTCTATTAGTTAGATAATTGCAGACCTCGGTAGCTCAGTTGGCAGAACGTCGGAGCGCTAATCCGGGAGTCGTGGGTTCGAATCCCACCTGGAGCCCAAATTTTACTGGTCGTTTTTCTGATGCTGGAGGAACAACTAAACTTTTAGGGTCAATGTAAGACAGGTCAGCAAAGACGCAAGTTTCAGACATTCACAAAACTGTCCGTTTTCAAACAAAAATACTCATAATCTTTGATTTGATACCCTCCATGGTAAACAAGGACGCCGAAGCGTTCATCGTAAAGTCGTGATTTTGAACAGCATCTGAGGTCAAAGTCTTTCGAGTCTCAGCAGAAGCAATAGTGGCAATCTCATTTCTTACATACTTCCAAGAGTACATAATATAAGAGTGTGCCACTAGGCACACTCTATGTTATCAGAGCAAAAACTATGCTCTGCACGCTAAGGGCCCACCCCCCCCCCCCCGCAAATCAGATCCACCACTTCAAAGAAGTTTGAGCGCTATGTTTGTGTTCTAAAGCTCGAAGCAGGCACAAAATTCGCGCACGCACTGCTTATGTTTTCGAGCTTAAGCACGTAAACATAGAGCGAGTGAGCGTACCCCCGTTTCGACTAGGTACTGATTTGCGGGGGGGTCACTAGGGTCTGATTTGTGGGGGGGGGTGGGCCGTTAGCGAGCAGAGCATAGTTTTTGCTCTGATAAGAGAGAGCTTGCCTAGTGGCATACTCTTATCATTATGTACTCTTGATACTTCCAAAGACTGGGCATGCATATACTATCTATATATACTAAAAATTACATCCTGCATACTTACATAGTTACATTTTTAATCAAGAACCAGCACACTACACGGAAATATCCGTTCTATCGATGAATATAGCACTACTTTTATGCAAAACTAAGTCAGCATTCTTTCTGGACTCATTTTTCGCATTGGAATAAATTTCTTCGTTTCTAGCAAACTTCATCAAAGCTTCTTTTTCCAGATCCGCTGTGAGACGAACACTGCCGTGATTGAAAATCGTAAATCTGTATTCCAGCAGATTTGCGGAATACTCCTGAGTTCCGGAATTTAATCTTTCATACCGACAACAAATAAAATTGATCAGGA
>JASAND010022223.1:0-23337 GCA_030248195.1 Trissonchulus latispiculum
GGTAGTGCGCTAACGCGCACTACCTGATTAACAAAAACTTACATACATACATTGTGTGTCATTAAAACTGAACACGAATAATAGTGTTAGTAAAATCAAACATTATCACAGATTAATAATAAGCTTTCACAAAGTGCTTTCATTTTAAGCACGACTTACTGTCAGGAAAAAAACACAACGGACACCAAATTTGAAATTTTTAAATCTTCATTAAAAATAAAACATTTATTAAAAATGAAAAAAATTATAAAAATGAAACTCAAAAGGTGAGTATTAAAGCATACATACAGGCATCTGTGAAGGGCCGTCAGTGTCTGTGAGGCGACTGGATATGCAAATTAGGCGCGTCAGCCGTTCTATCTCCTGCTCTTTGCTTTCTAGCTGCCTGGCCAGGACCTCTTTCTGTTCCTGCAGGGCTTGCATGTCAACACCCGATTGCAGCTGAAATACATAGATATAAAAGTATTTACATCAAGAAAATGAGGTAAACGCGGGCCAGCAGGCGGATCCACGAGGGATACAAGGCATTAATCATGGAGAAATAATGAAAAACGCCTGTCTCCAGTCACTAAGGCCGAAGCCTTAGTCCGAACAGGAGAGAGCCAATGGGCGCTGTGAGCGCTCTTAGCCCGAGGGAACTAATCTCTGGAGCTCTCTCTGGGTAAGAGCGCTCACAGGACCCATTGGCTCTCTCGTGTTCGGACTAAGGCTTCGGCCTTAGTGACTGCAAGCAGGCGCTTTTCATTATTTCTCTATGATAGATATAAAAGTAAAGTTACTATGGAAACAAACTCTGTATGATCCCCAACTTGTAACACTTACGTACTTCAATATCATTTCTAATACGCACACACATGACTCTTCTCGGGGTATGCAGGGGCCGGGTTGGGGGCTACCCTCTCTGAGCTTTCTGGCCATAAAATAGACAATTATAGACCAAAAAATGTCTGCTGGCGAAGCTGGAACATTTTTGAACAAGAGAAACCTTTAAGTTTTGGAAATTCTAGGCACCTCAATCATACTGCAGGAAAGCCCAAAAAATGGGGGGGGGATCCTGAAAGGGGGATCTCGAAAAAAGGGTCACACCCACAAATTAATAAAAGCCCAGCCTCTATCGTAGGGTCTATCGTAGGAAACTTTTCAGGGGCATTTTTTTCACAACCATTCTCAATTCTAAGCAAACTGTTTGGACACATACAGGCTCAGCTTAAAAGTCTAACAAATCGCAAAAATTTATGGTAACCTCACCTTCAGTCTGACTTACTCCCCTCCCCCAAGTCATAAACCTATATTTATATAACAGAACGTAAGCAAGCAAATTTTTCAGACAAAATCCAAATTCAGAAAGAAATTCTTGCAAAAATCTAAAATAATGCTGGCAAAAAATTCCAATGCAGGTACCTGTGAGACCTGACTACGTAACTGGTACAGTTCTTTCTGACAGCGTCGCAGTACGGCTTCATCGCTGAGCACCTCATTTTTCACCGGCTTATTGCAGATCTTTTTCGCACTGCTGGCAAACTAAAAACAGTTATCACAGTAATGGCAATTAAAAAAGTATACAGTATAGCAAAGCAAGAAGAACGACAACAGGGGCACAAAATTAGGTTCAAATTAAACAAGTAATAAAAATGCTCCTCTGGAGCATGAAAAAGTAATATGGGTAGTGGTGAGGTTGTAAAATCAAGAAAGGACTAGTCTTAAAAATGCTTAATATGGGGCTAGGTTCAAAAAAAGAAGAGGACTAGGTTGTGGGCGAATTAATATGGGCACAGCTTCGCCGAGCAACCCATATTCGCGGACTGAAAAAGTTATATACATACATATGCATATAATACCAGTGTTCAGTTTTAGTTACGGTGCGTAAATAATATACAACTTTGATAAACGAGTTTTAGTGGAAGCTAACATTTCTTTCGATAAATTCTTAATATTTATCTACTGAGCGTTTTAACCATTTATAAGAAAAGTATTTCATTCAACACTAACTTTAGGATCAGGACACTCTTCCGACGATCTTCTATTTCTATTCAACCGTTAGCGTTACAATCATAGCCTTGGTTTTTTCTCGTTGCTTGTCGTAGTCCAGCACAACCAAATTATATGTATACTATATAGTTTACGTATATATAACTGCTGGAATTGTAATTATTGACTGACATTAATTGCTTTGTATATGGCAATCGCCATGGCGAAGCGTGAAAGCCCGCGAATATGGGTTGCTCGGCGAAGCTGTGCCCATATTAATTCGCCCACAACCTAGTCCTCTTCTTTTTTTGAACCTAGCCCCATATTAAGCATTTTTAAGACTAGTCCTCTCTTGATTTTACAACCTCACCACTACCCATATTACTTTTTCATGCTCCGGAGGAGCATTTTTATTACTTGTCCTTCTGTCATTTTAAAGGTTCCCTTTCCAGCAGTGAGCTAACGCAGATAAGGAGCTTGAACAATGCAATTGGCAGGGCAAGTGTGAGCAAATGGGCTATCATTTGATACCAAACTTGACCACGTTTGAAGACTTTCATTTTTGACCCACGCCGGCAACCCACCCACAGGTCGGTGGAGCCAGTTTTTGTGGCTGGTATAATGACAAAACTTGATCGCCTCGCCAAGGGCTTTCATTTGATACCAAACTTGACCACGTTTGAAGACTTTCATTTTTGACCCACAAAGACCCACTGTGGGTGGGGCACCCTCCCACAGGTCGGTGGGGCCACTTTTTGTGGGTGGCACAATGACAAAAGTTGATCGCCTCGCCAAGGGCTTTCATTTGATACCAAAGTTGACCACTTTTGAAGACTTTCATTTTTGACCCACAAAGACCCACTGTGGGTGGGGCACCCACCCACAGGTCGGTGGGGCCACTTTTTGTGGGTGGCATAATGACAAAAGCAGATCGCCTCGCCAAGGGCTTTCATTTGAGACCAAGCTTGACCACTTTTGAAGACTTTCATTTTTGACCCACAAAGACCCACTGTGGGTGGGGCACCCACCCACAGGTCGGTGAGGCCACTTTTTGTGGGTGGCATAATGACAAAAGTTGATCGCCTCGCCAAGGGCTTTCATTTGATACCAAACTTGACCACTTTTGAAGACTTTCATTTTGACCCACAAAGACCCACTGTGGGTGGGGCACCCACCCACAGGTCGGTGGGGCCAAATTTTGTGGGTGGCACAATGAAAAAAGTTCATCGCCACGCCACGGGCTTTCATTTGATACCAAACTTGACCACTTTTGAAGACTTTCATTTTTGACCCACAAAGACCCACTGTGGGTGGGGCACCCTCCCACAGGTCGGTGGGGCCACTTTTTGTGGGTGGCACAATGACAAAAGTTGATCGCCTCGCCAAGGGCTTTCATTTGATACCAAACTTGACCACTTTTGAAGACTTTCATTTTTGACCCACACCGGACCCACTGTGGGTGGGGCACCCACCCACAGGTCGGTGGGGCCACTTTTTGTGGGTGGCATAATGACAAAAGTTGATCGCCTCGCCAAGGGCTTTCATTTGATACCAAACTTGACCACTTTTGAAGACTTTCATTTTTGACCCACAAAGACCCACTGTGGGTGGGGCACCCTCCCACAGGTCGGTGGGGCCACTTTTTGTGGGTGGCACAATGACAAAAGTTGATCGCCTCGCCAAGGGCTTTCATTTGATACCAAACTTGACCACTTTTGAAGACTTTCATTTTTGACCCACAAAGACCCACTGTGGGTGGGGCACCCTCCCACAGGTCGGTGGGGCCACTTTTTGTGGGTGGCACAATGACAAAAGTTGATCGCCTCGCCAAGGGCTTTCATTTGATACCAAACTTGACCACTTTTGAAGACTTTCATTTTTGACCCACAAAGACCCACTGTGGGTGGGGCACCCACCCACAGGTCGGTGGGGCCACTTTTTGTGGGTGGCATAATGACAAAAGTTGATCGCCTCGCCAAGGGCTTTCATTTGATACCAAACTTGACCACTTTTGAAGACTTTCATTTTTGACCCACAAAGACCCACTGTGGGTGGGGCACCCACCCACAGGTCGGTGGGGCCACTTTTTGTGGGTGGCATAATGACAAAAGTTGATCGCCTCGCCAAGGGCTTTCATTTGATACCAAACTTGACCACTTTTGAAGACTTTCATTTTTGACCCACAAAGACCCACTGTGGGTGGGGCACCCTCCCACAGGTCGGTGGGGCCACTTTTTGTGGGTGGCACAATGACAAAAGTTGATCGCCTCGCCAAGGGCTTTCATTTGATACCAAACTTGACCACTTTTGAAGACTTTCATTTTTGACCCACAAAGACCCACTGTGGGTGGGGCACCCTCCCACAGGTCGGTGGGGCCACTTTTTGTGGGTGGCACAATGACAAAAGTTGATCGCCTCGCCAAGGGCTTTCATTTGATACCAAACTTGACCACTTTTGAAGACTTTCATTTTTGACCCACACCGGACCCACTGTGGGTGGGACACCCACCCACAGGTCGGTGGGGCCACTTTTTGTGGGTGGCATAATGACAAAAGTTGATCGCCTCGCCAAGGGCTTTCATTTGATACCAAACTTGACTACTTTTGAAGACTTTCATTTTTGACCCACAAAGACCCACTGTGGGTGGGGCACCCTCCCACAGGTCGGTGGGGCCACTTTTTGTGGGTGGCACAATGACAAAAGTTGATCGCCTCGCCAAGGGCTTTCATTTGATACCAAACTTGACGACTTTTGAGACTTTAGCCCACTGTGGGGCACCCGGGATTTTTTTTATACCAACTTGACCACTTTTGAAGACTTTCATTTTTGACCCACAAAGACCCACTGTGGGTGGGGCACCCTCCCACAGGTCGGTGGGGCCACTTTTTGTGGGTGGCACAATGACAAAAGTTGATCGCCTCGCCAAGGGCTTTCATTTGATACCAAACTTGACCACTTTTGAAGACTTTCATTTTTGACCCACAAAGACCCACTGTGGGTGGGGCACCCTCCCACAGGTCGGTGGGGCCACTTTTTGTGGGTGGCACAATGACAAAAGTTGATCGCCTCGCCAAGGGCTTTCATTTGATACCAAACTTGACCACTTTTGAAGACTTTCATTTTTGACCCACACCGGACCCACTGTGGGTGGGCGCTGTGGGTCAGGGGTCACATCCACCGGCCTCGGCAGTATGCTCATCGTTTTCCGCGACCCCGATTTACTATATATGGGTACCACAAAACGGCCGAAAAACGCCATTTTTAGTGACTTTTAGGCCATTTCTAGTAAAAGTGGGACTTAGAAACTTTTAGCCAAAACAGGTGAAAAAATGCAAAGTTTGGGCCCATCTCCTGAAAGCTCCAGAGCGAAATTAAAAAATCCCCCTCGTTACATTCCGCGCATAGTCCGAAATATTCAAATAAAACAAACCAAACCGATCTAGCTGCTAACCTGTGAAAAAAAGTCGATCACAACCGAAGTGCCAAAATAGCGAAAGTCCGACTTTGGGGCCTTGGCACAGAGCCAAAATTGGCAGTGTGCCAAAATGACCAAAAAAAGGTTGCATGGGGGGACCCTGCCTACCAACATATAATAGTAGTATAGGACCAAAATGCCCATATCGTTCCAACACTGCGCTGACATAAGCACTTCCGAAAAGCGTTATTAACCGAGAAAAAAAAACAAACGCACGGTAACTCCCGCCTAGTGCAAAATTTCGAAGTTCGGAATTTTAACCAAAAGTATGGTGGTACTTGTAGTACTACTCGAGTACTTTACGATGGTAACATTTTTACCCCTCCCGGGCCTCTAATTAGCTGGCACCAGGCCAACACTGTCTCCAGGGGCCGCGCAGACGCCTTTATACCCATATTATGTAGGGGCGCTATCGCGCCCCTACATAATATATACAACATATCTATACATACATTATATACATTTAGCCCTTAGGAGGGCTGTTGGGATAAAACAAATACTAAACATGTAGGTTATATATCCAATGGAGCCGTAGTCACCCCATCTGCTAACACTTTCCTTTTAGGGTAGAGGTAGGGAAGGGCGTCTTTAGTTTGAAAGTATTGTATTATTTTATTGTCTATATTTCTAAGTCCACGATTTTCCCCAGACATTGTATTCCCCGTTTCCAAAACATTTTTAAAATCTTCCGGTGTGTAGCTATTTAGGGCCTTGCTTACTCCTTTATGGGAGACTTTATTCGTCTTTCCCCATGCAAGGTAAGTTTTGCTACAAAGTGCTATTATACCGTCCCCAGTCCATTCCTCTTTGAACAAACCGGGTATTCTTTTCTGGCTAGGGTCTTGAACAAAGAAATCCTTGAGTGCCTTTTGCCATTGTTTTTCATTTCTAATAGGGACACAATCACTTAAGTTTTTAGAAGAGCAGGCAAAATAGAGGGAGTCGGTGTCCATTTGACAAAGCTGGAAGGTTTCTGGCCACAAATTGGGTTTCAGGCAGTCGTAGTAGAACTGAAGCATCCTAAGTTTGGCGTACTGGTAGACAAAGAACCCCACTAATTCCGGAAGTCGGTAAACAATTTTTGACTTAGCCGATTGAACCTCATATATCCCGTTTCCCAGGTCATCTAATCTTCTAAACCTCCATCCATTTACTTCCCGGCTAGCCCCAGACCTTTGACAATATTTTACATCCTGGTGTTTTTCGAGATTTGTAATTGTCCGACCATAGTAAGAATTTCCTAGAAGTTTAAACATTTCTCCCTTAAGTGCTAAATCCGGATCAGAATCAGCTGCAGATCGATGGTAGGTAACCTCATCTCCCAATTCTTTGAAACACGCCTTAGGTTTGAACTCTATTGCTTGGTGGATTTTCGTAATTTTGAGTCCGTGTTTGAGATACCACTTAATTAGAGGAGTAGCTAGGAGAATTTTCGTTCCAAAGTAGCTTCCAATTAGACCCCTTCTAGGTTGGTTCATAAGATTATTCAAGTCGCAAAACGTTTTCATGTGATCTCCAATATCTTCCTTAGTAATTTCTACATTTTTGAAAATTGGGGTCATCTCTGCGAAGTATTCCTTTTTATCCTCAGGTACCTCAATGTCCACCTCAACTAACCCGAAGAACCTATTAGCTTGAATTTGGGTGACTAGTTCTGCGAAAGTAAGGACTGATCGTTTCTTAGGGAGATTGAAGTGTTCCTCCATAAACTCTTGCATGTCCGGGGAGTCTTTTAGGTCTTTATCAAACTCGCACTCCCACTTTTCAAGAAGATCGAAACCCCCATCTTTAATTGCCTGGGAGACTCTTTCAGTTCTTTCCCTTCTCTTAGTTCGATCCTCAGTGTCCTGGTTCCTATCCAACTCGCAGCCATGTCCGTGGAAGTAGCAACCGTGAAACTGGAGGACTAGATTCTTCTCCGACACCCAGCCATCAACTTTGGATTTTCCTATTCTTTTTTGACCACCATTGTAAGCGTGCTCAACTCTAACTCCCAGTACCTCTGCCATATACTCCAGCCACATAGCCTCCTTGCGCCCTTTTTGTAGCCATCTTTTGAATTTCCCATCTTCTGTGGGTTTCCACTCGGCATACAGACCCGTGGGCATTTCCTGCATTGTGCACCAGAGATATAGGGCATTGGCGTCGAACCCAAAAATTTGTGCAACTTTGAACCCATTTGTAATTTCGGTTACCCCGGCTTCATGATATCTGTGAAAGACTAAGCTAGGACCCCCAACTATATTATCTTTTATTAATTTATGCCAGTGTTTAGTAAACTTATTAACAAGGGGAACGATCGTATGTTTAGGAATTTTGTTCATCATATGTTTGTAAGCTAAGCCAGGGAGAGAGATAGCCCCACTTTTAAACATGTCGATTCCCATAGTTTTCCAGAATTCTACCATCTTTTCGGTAGCTTGAAGGAAGGGACCCACATCCAAATTATTGTACCAAATTAGGAGATCCCTTACAGTTTTAAATTTATTTTTCCTCCATGCCGCTACAACTGCTGTGAAGTCCTCGTCAGAAATTTCCTGTTGTTTCAAGGTTGAGTAGTAGAGGTCACGGTGGGGGAATCCTTGGTCTAGGAACTCGAGGGAAGTGAAGGCCTCATAGGGAAAGGCACCCTTTTGATCCTCAATTTTAAAACCTTTAAGCCATTTCTTGTAGGAGGTCCCAGCTGCTAAATAGTTTGTGATGTCAAGGAAGTACAATTTGGGGGTAGACAGGGCCATGTAGTTGTTATTCTTTTTCACAACATACTTGGTTTCCTGGCCATTTAGGAGTAAGTTGGTAATCAAACAACACTTTATAAGGTTCATATCAAATTTTCCTGAATTGAATCCTAGAGTTGGAACTTCCTTTAACCAGGTTTCGAATTCTGCCAGGAGTTTCTCGTGCTCGGCTAGACCGGAAAGGGTGGGCTCGTAGATTTCCCTAAGAAGTTCGTAGGCCTTATCGGCTATCTCCTCCATGTAATCCTTCATTCGGACTACCAGATCGTAGGGATCCCCAGTCGTAATTAGGCAATTTGGCGTTTCATAACCCGGGACATTTGAAGCAACAGATACTGAACCAGGGATTAATTCTTTTTCGTAAATCAATTTGGGCCCGCTTTTCTTATCAGTCGGCTTAAACATGCATTCAAAATCGTAGGCTATTCTGAAGGGGTAGTACCATTCAGGGACAGGGATTCCGAGATCACTAATTTTCTGGAGAATCGTTTTAGTTGGTCCAACTCCTCCCCCAGGAAAAATATGCTTGATGCCCACCTCGCAACTTTTGGAGTGTCTCGTAAAGTCTGTATGTTTATGGAATAGTTTATCGCAGTTGGAACACTTCCAGGTAAGAGTGAACTTGTTGAGATTTTTGATGAAGGAGAAGTGATTTTCGTAGATGTTTAGGGCCATTTTTCTGGATTTCTTTCCCAGGGGTCTTCGAATTAGTTTGGCTGCAATTTCTGTGATTTCTTGATCTCTTTCGTGGTTTTGAATTACAAGTTCGTTCAGATCCTCGGGTTCCTCATCGGCTTCCTCAACTGTAGGACAGAGTTCGTAAACTGTAATTGCAATATCAAATTTTTCCTCAAGATCGTCTAGGTCCTCAAGGCAAACCCCATTAAATTCATCCCCAGGTTTTACCCACTGCTCAATTAGCTCATTTGTTTTTTCCTCTAAACAGGTAATTTTCGATCCCGATGCGAGCGCCAAACATCTAAAGAAACATTTTTCATCTTGGTAGGGCTTTCCATGATAGTTAGTAACCAATGCATTGAGCCCTCGGTTATTTTTCACGTAATCCGGAAGATATCTAGCCTCACCCACTGCATAGGAAATCAACTTATTAATGTAAAAGCAAACATTTGTAATTTGGTGGACAGTCCACTTTGTATTAGGGCGTTGCTGCCTAACCCACTCCAGGATGTCTCCCCGGTCCAACTCATAGTAAATTTTCCCCAGATCGCCTTCATTTGAAATGTGGATAGGTTCATCGAAATACCGGTTATTTCCAGATGGGTAGTAGTACCTCAATTCCCCGTCTTCAATATTCCTAAGCACAAATCCAAAGGAAAGGTTGAATTTAAATTGCCATCTCTGAAGTTTGAAAATAATTTTGACCAGGTCCTTAATCTGAGATGCACTGTCCATCCTGAAGTTGTATCGATTTTGGAGACCAGACGAAACAAAATATCGGGTCCTAATTCTACTCCAATTTTCTCTATAAATTTGGGCTAGGTCTTCGGGGAGATCCTTTACAATACTCCTAGTCAACTTGGGGGCGTCCTCAGTTGGAAGGTTGGAGAAGTGGGTCTGCCTAAGAGTTCTGGGATCCTGGATTCTTGGGGCTTCCCGGTGAGTTCTGAGATGTCCCTGGTAGCCTCTATAGGTCTTGTATGTAAAGCCGCATTTTCGACATTCGTAGGATGGAGTTTCATTGGGGTGGAATTTTTTAAAGTGGCGGGTCATGTTATGTTTTTCGGTGAACGACTTCTCACATTTTGGGCAATGGAACAGGGGTCTGGAAGAATGGGTCGCCTTGTGCTTTTGCAGCTGGACCAAATTGGAGAACGTCTCCTTACAGGTGGGGCAGACGTGGGAAGTGTTAGCTGGTGGTGGAGGAGCTTCCTGGGGAAGGGATTGGGCATATGTCCAAAACTCATCGGTCCCAATTACCTCTTTACCATCCCACTCACTTTTAATTAAGGAGATGCCTTGGTCTCTCAGGCCCTTGGTAATCACCGGGTTTCCCTTCCAAATACCGGTAGCAATAGCAGCGTTTAACTGAGAAATTCCAGACATGATCAAAATTAAAAGAATAAAAATTAATCAATCGTTTATATGTACTTTTAGAGTTTATATATAAATATATTCTTGCTTTTATGTCCTTTAAGAACTGCCTGTATTAACCTTACCGTTTATATGTACTTTTGAAAAATTATCGTTTATAAGTATTATTGCTTTTATGTACTTTGCGTTTTTATATACTTCCGCTTTTATTAACTTTAGTGAACCTCGAGTATATATATTTAATCGTTTATATGTCCTCTAAGAACTGCTTGTATTAACTTTGCCCTTTTATTACCTTTCAAGATAATTTGCGCTTTTATGTACTTTCCGCTTTTATGAACTTTCGCCTTTTATGAACTTTAAAACTGCTTGTCGAGAGAGCTTTCAAAAACCGACCGTTCGCGATAAGAGAATAAGTCCAACTGACGCGATACCAAAATTTTCACCCTTTATATAGTTTCTTAAACCCAACTGCTAGTACCTTCAGTATACTTCTTGTACTTCCAGAAACTGCTAGATAAGACTTCGAGTATTTTGACAATCTTCTAGTATAAACTGCTTGAACTTCACAAGATAGAACAAGATAGGCAATATCGTGAGAGAGAGCAGTTTTGGAACCGACCGCTCGCGACGACAGATCAAGTCAGACTGACGCGATATCGAAATTTTCACCCTTTATATAGTTTTTTAAACCCTACCTCCAGTACTTCTTGAACACTACTAGTACGCCCACACACACTACCAGTGATACACCCAGTCATACTACTAGTTTCTTTCATGTATCCTGTACGCCCACACAAACACCCAGTCATACTACTAGTCATACACCCAGTCATACTACTAGTCATACAACTTGTTTCTTTCATGTATCCTGTACGCCCACACAAACACCCAGTCATACTACCAGTCATACGCCCAGTACTTCCTGTTCTCTTCACAAAAAGTCTGCGTCACTCCCAGTCGTCCTAATCTTTGTGCATCCTTCCAACCAATGGCACATATAAACAGGTCCCGCTCACTAACAATTACATATACAACGAACAAGCGAATGGATACTAAAATTGTTGTCTGCATTGTCTTAGCTTTAACTGTCAGTGTTTTCTTGAATATTTGGCTTCTGACGAGAAGTTGCGAAGAACCGCTTAACGTAGACTACCAGACAGACGGAACGATAAGGATATCCAAACAAGGGAAATATATTTACTACACTCCACCCAAGTTTAGTGCAATTCTTGACCTCTACTATGAATGCTCGATAGGAAGTTGTGTAACCGCCACAGCTAAGCACTGCCCCTTCATTTCAGAGGTATACAATTTTCAGCTTTGCCTCGACATTAATAAAAACATTGAAAGCGCTTACCTCGGACCTATCTACCTTACAAAAACCGATCTCGATGACTTGTATTCCTTGTAACTTTCTCTACTTCAAGCACCCCTTTACCTGCATGGTCTCTGCCCCGACTAAAGCAGGGAAGACAACATTCGTGTCAAAACTAGTTGAAAACGCCCACAGATTGATACGACCTCCCCCGAAACGAGTGATTTGGTGTTTTACAGAGTGGCAGTCGGCGTACGAAAAAATAGATGCGGAGTTTGTAGAGGGCTTACCGGACCTGGAGCAACTAAAGGGGAACACAGAACCAATTTTACTAATTCTTGACGATCTCATGGATGAAGTAAAAAAGGATTCTAAACTGGTTCGACTTTTCACTCGAGGATGCCATCACTGGTCTTGCAGCGTTATTCATATCACCCAGGACCTATTTTATGATAAACAACGAACTAACCGGATAAATTGCCAATACATTGTGTTGATGAAAAACCCAGCAGATAAGTTAACAGCAATGAACCTAGCCCGACAAATGTTCCCGACTAACACTACTTACTTTATGGAATCTTTCAATCACGCAACCTCACGTCCCCACGGCTATCTCCTTATTGACCTTGACCAGGAAACTCCAGAGCAGTACCGCCTTAGAACGGATATTTTCGACCGGACCGGAGTCTACCTACCAGTAAAAACGGGGAAGAATCAATAAAAACGCTAAATCAATAAAAACGGTACGCGACAATACACAATCCGATAATCGAAGCTGATACACGGTCTTCAAGTCAATAAAAACGCGAAATGGCCAAGCGATTCGAAAGCAATCTTCCCTGTCTCATACATCTTTGTAACTGCAAGAAGAAGATCAGAGAAGCTATCATTGAAAATAGTGATCTTGGTCTAATCAAAACAATCCTAGACTGCATTGAGAACGTACTTTCTGGGAACGTGGAACTGTCCGAAGCAGACAAAAGGCCGTTGCGTAAACACGTGAATACACTGCGAGCTCTCCGGGACAAGAAAACAAAACTTAAGGATAAGAAGCAAATTATTATTCAAAACGGTGGCTTTCTTCCAGCTCTCCTAGGTCCTCTAATTGGAATAGTCAGCGGTATTGCAAGTAGCTTTATAAAATAATGGAGTATTCTATCTTGGTTAAGCCGGAAGAGTTTGATCAACACCAGGAAGTTTTAGAAAAAGAGGTCGTGGACAAGCTAAAAAGCAAAGAGTCTGCAGATACGAAGTTGAAAAAGTACCAACAGGCCAACTATAGAAGACGGTTCTTGAAGGAAAAGCCTTATAAGTTAGACATAACCACTACGGAACCCTCCACACTTCCCGACATTGTCTCCACTCTTCCCATAACTCTCCAAAGCAAAGGTAAAAATCTCATTGACTTCGTCCAGTCTATTCCTGACTTCAAAGTTAATCAAAAGGGGGAAATAGAATACAAGGGTAAATCCGAGCCGGGTTCTAGAATTTTTGACCTAATCCACGACTTTGTCCGCAATCGAAAGTCACTTTCTCCGGCTAGAGGTTGGGAATTGTTCGCTGAGGCTCTGAGGGAAAGCAATGTTCCAAGGGAGTTTATCGGCAACCGTCAGCGGTGGGAAGCAATAAAAGGCACCCCATCTATTACTGATACGGTCGAGCGGATACGAAAAGTGAGACAGAGACTCCAATTCGGAACAGGACGAAAGCAAACAACTAACAACAAACAGAAACAAAAGCGTAAGCCGGATCATTTCAGTAAAGCACTAGCAAAACTAAAATGGAAGACCTTCTAACCAAATTATATTACGATGCCACCCAACCCTCGGCGTTTTCCGGGATAAACAGTTTGGCAGAAAGGGCAGGTATTCCTCAGGGACAGGTAAAGGAATGGCTCAGCAAGCAGTATACCTACTCTGTCCACAAGCCAATAAAGCGAAAGTATCCCCACCTTAGATATGTATTCCACGATATTGATGAACAATGGCAGATTGACCTGGCAGACATGGCAAACCTAGCTGATCAAAATGACAACTACCACTTTCTACTCACTTGTATAGATGGCTTCAGCAAGTACGCCTGGGTAGAGCCTGTAAGAAGCAAGTCAGGGGCGGATATCACTGCGGCATTTGAGAATATTCTAGCTCAGGGACGAAAACCCCAGAAGGTATTAAGTGACCGAGGGAAAGAGTTTCAGAATAGAAAGTTTCAAAATTTACTAAAATCAAACGACATTCGCTACTACACCTGCAATAACCCAGACATTAAATGTAGCATAGTTGAACGTTTTAACAGAACCCTGAAGACAAAAATATGGAAGTACTTTACGCGAACAAGGAACTACAGGTACCTAGACGTTCTTCAGAGTTTCGTAAGCGGCTACAATAACTCAAAACATCGCACAATTAAAATGACACCGAGTGAGGCATCGAAGCGTGAGAATGAGAGGAAAGTGAGGGAGATATTCCTGGGGAAAAGCAACAGACTACGCAAGCACTTCGAGGTAGGCGATATTGTTCGAATAAGTAAGACCAAAGGGAGGTTTGAGAAAGGCTATCTTCCAAATTGGTCAGAAGAGCTTTTTAAGATTAGGTCGGTTCACCCAAGCGGAATGTACGAGCTGGAAGACCTTGCCGAAGAACAAATACAGGGCCTATTCTATCCCGAAGAGTTACAAAAAGTAGATAAGCCAGACTCCTACTGGGTTGAAAAGATAATAAAAACTCGGAAACGGGGTAGGAAGAAGGAATACTTTGTCAAGTGGCTAGGTTATCCAGAGAAGTTTAATAGTTGGATATCTGAAGATGACGGATTTCTATGTTCCTCCCCAGTAACACGGGGGACTTCGAAACCAACTCGCTAAATGACTACAGGGTTAAGCTCCCCCATAGAATAAAACTACAGGGTGAGTGGGAAGTTGCTCTAGTGGAAATGATGTACCCGGTGACTTGGGGCAATCTTTCTGCAGCTAACTCGGCAGTCTCTTTTAAGTTTCCTGATAAGACCTCAATGGTTAAACTCCTACCTAAACGACACTACGAAGCAGTGGACGACTTATGTGACGCAATCAATTTCACATTTCAATTTACTGAATATGGAACACCCAGTTACAGGCGAGAGAGCACCAATTAAATTTAGATTCGACGGATACAGGCACAGAGTAATGTTTTCGATTCCAAATACCTTCCCCAACACCGTTAAGTTAAGCAAAAACCTCTGGATGATGTTAGGCTACTATCCTGATCCCATGCAAAAGGACGGCGATCCCGTAGATGACAAAATAGTTTTCGTTGCACAGTCTGAACCTGATCTTAGACTGGGTTTCTACTCTCTCTTCGTTTACTGCGACCTGGTGGCTCCTCAAGTTATAGGAAACGCCCTGGTCCCTCTCCTTCGGGTCGTTACAACAGAGGGAAGTCACGGGGCTGTGGTAAATAAGGAGTATCACAATCCACATTACGTCCCCGTCCTCCACAAAGACTTCGATATGGTGGAAATCAATATAAACGATGACGCGGGAAGGCCTGTACAATTTGCATTCGGAAAAGTTTACGTCAAGCTTCACTTCAGAAGGCGACGATAATGCGCTGCCAGTACATACCAGAGACTCAAGACACTTGGGAGTTAACCCTACTTCAAACAGGTGGGGCGCTTCCAGCATACGCGGGGCTTCCGTACCAACGAGGAGCGGGAATAGGCAACATATTCCGGGGGCTATTTAGAGCCGCACTTCCAATTCTCAAACGGGTAGGTCTATCTGCAGGTAAAAGTCTAGCTAAGAACGCACTAGCCCTAGCGTCAGACGTAACCCAAGGTGAAGACATAAAAGCAGCTGCGAAACGGAGAGGTAAACAGTTTCTTGGTGAGACATTAACGGCTGCTGGCGAGCATATTCAACAAGGAGAAGGTATCGGCCAAAGACCTAGATCTAACAACATAAAAGGAGTACGCGGTAGACCACCGAAACAACAACTAGATATATTCACGTAAGCATGACTAAACAGGTAGATTCACGATCTCTTCCTGGGTTTAAGTCGGAGCTGGACCTTTTCACCGTCCCGCCTACCCAAGTGGCTGTAGAGCACGGGTACTGGGCGGAAATCGGTCCTCAAAACCCGATAACTGACTCAGGCCCTTACCGTTTTACTGTTCCCAAAGATTCGTATATGCTAGACCTAAACAAAAACTATATACCTCTATCTCAGGGTTAAAGTTGACGGGGATGCAGGGACTCCCATTAACCTTTTCGGCAAAACATTCTTCCAACGATGTATAGTCAAACTCTCTGACAAGGAAATCTACAATTCGGGTCCCCAATAAATATATTAGAGGAAGTTTAAATATATGTGAAGGAGGAAGTAAACTCATGCATAAATAAAAAGGGCGGATTAAAAATGAGATAATATAGGGGAAAAAATCTTGTTGTTTTGAAAAAAGATGGAATTTTGTAAAAGAAGTAATTGAGAGGAGAGAAGGGAGGGGATATAGGTTAAATATAATAGGGGGGGGGGTACTACGGATATTTAGGATGAATGAGTTAAAAAATGGGTTGGAGAGAAGTGGGGAGGGATAAAGGGAGATAGGGTGATGTGTGTTGTTTTTTTTGGGGGGAGGTATGGGGGAGTGGGTTGTGAAAAATAAAGAGATGAATTATGAATATGTTGTGGGTGGGGGGGGGACGACCACCACTTAAATAGTTTGAAACATATTTTGAGGGGCGGTTGCAAAAACATAACCCATTCGCTTACAAGATTATAATACTTTCGTCTGCGGAGAGTACTGCATCTACTTCCTATACCATCGGGACTGTGGGTTTTCTTTCGAAGACATATCTCCATTCTGAGGGAGCGACCTTCCAAAAACGACGAAATTGTAAAGGGTTTTGTAGACAGTCTAACGTACTCCTTCATAAATGACAGGGCAGAGTCTAACGTCTTAGGCGCGAAATAATGGGAACAACACAGGAACGAAATTGTAATTCACCGATGGGGTTTGGTTGGGGTAAAGTCGGACTCGTTGTTATCTGCTCCATCTTCCTTGCTGCAACCACACTCGCGGTCATCGTCAGCGCACTTGTTTCCCTAAAATCTCTATGCCTTGACAAAGCGATGATCGACCAACTCCGGAAAATCCTTCCACCAAAAAGTTAATCTAACCGCCGGAACAGAGCCTTGTTGGTACCCTGTCAATGTCGACTGGGCCGAAATATGCTTCAGTCATAACTACTATATCCCAAGAGTCCTCCTAAGGGCTCCCCAAGGAAAAGGGGTAAAAACCACCTGTATATAATGTATACTGTAGGGACCAAAAAAATTATAAAACTATAAAACCACAAAAAATCATAAAACAAAACAGTTCTATGACAAATGTTGCTCAGCTCACTTAGAACTCTCATTTGAAACCAAATTTGACCACTTTTGAAAAATTTTATTTTCCACCCAAAATCGCCTAAGTCCCCACCCCACCCCACCACAGCACTCTACAGCCACTTTGGATGCGCAGTTCTATGACAAAAGTTGCTCAGCTCACTTAGAACTCTCATTTGATACCAAATTTGACCACTTTTGAAAAATTCTATTTTTCACCCAAAATCGCCTAAGTCCCCACCCCACCACAGCACTCTACAGCCACTTTGGATGCGCAGTTCTATGACAAATGTTGCTCAGCTCACTTAGAACTCTCATTTGATACCAAATTTGACCACTTTTGAGAAACTTTATTTTCGACCATTTGACCCTCCCACCCGACTGACCCTTTAAACGGCAAAGTAGAACCAGCCCAGCAAAATAGGTACGTCGGACGGCAAAACGAATACCGGGAATGAGCTGGGCACACCAGAAAACCCCTATAGACAAAGTTTTGGGAGGCCAGATAGAGCATACTATGGACCTCCAGGAAGCGGTTTCCGACTTGACTCTCCCGAGGGCAAAGTAGAACCAGCCCAGCAATATAGACACGTCGGACGGCAAAACGGATACCGGGAATGAGCTGGGCACACCAGAAAACCCCTATAGACAAAGTTTTGAGAGGTCAGGTAAAGCCTACTATGGACCTCCAGGTTGCGGTTTCCGACTTGACCCTCCCGACGGCAAAGTGGAACCAGCCCAGCAAGATGGGTGGGTCTGACGGTAAAACTGACTGTGGGAATCGATTCTCCGTGCTAGAAAACCATTGTATGAAAGATTTGAGCTTTTAAAGTTGAACAGATAGCGAGAAATTCCGATTTTTCATTTTCGGATTTTCGCCATTTTTGACGGGCCACTGTGGTCGCTAGGGAAGTGATAGAGAAACGCAACTTGGACCGTTAGTTAGTTCAATATATGTAATTTCTGAATATAAAAAGAAATCAGCTCCAGCTCGTAACGTTCGACCTGAGCGACGACCACAAAAATGGTCACTTTTCGCTATGAGCCGACTTTGCGGCGCCACTGCGGCGCTGTGGCGCAGCTGCGGCGCAAAAAAGTTGTGATTCTTAAATTCTTTAGAGGGTACTACTAGACCCCATAGCCCTTTAGGTTGGCCCACCGCTGCAGATTACGTGAAAGCGGCGAACATTATGTACAATACAACCATCAAATAGGAGAAACCGGAAAAAAAACATCGCCGCCATAACCGGTCCGGGGCGCAACTTTTTAACGGTACGTGATACGGGGCTGAAACTTCACAGACATACTAAACTCGATGTGCTCTACAATTTGCGCATGAAATCTGCGCAGGATTTTGCGCAGCTTCTGCGCAGCTTATTTTACACTGTCTCCAGCCACTTTTCACACATATTATAGGGGTCGCTGCCGCGACCCCTATGATACCCGTAGAGTTGACAATGTTTCATCCTTTGAAGTGGGCGTGACATTACAGATGATGGACGTCATGGAATTACCACCCAGGGAATTCTGCAAGATTCGAGTCAATTTCGAGTCCCGAAATGCAATGTGCTGACCGCTAGAAAATTCAAAAGAAGTTGCAATGTACATATTATACTAGCAATTAAACTGGCATCAAACAATTAACATAATAGACCAAAGTACGGCAAGCATTAAGATTACGTAAGATAAAGATAATCTAAGTGACCTCAACGGACAAGCTAGCCCGGTACGGTGGAATAGGGAAACACGGTAGGTAGGAGCATAAAATGGAAAAGAATTTAATTTTTTTCAGAAACAGAAAACCTACATCCTTCTCAAGAAATCATGGACTCACATACACTTGAGAGGCGATTGACGTCTAAAATTTATCAATTCTCAATTTCAAACCAATTTCTACCAGGCTGTTAATTTAACAAAGTCAGCTAATTTGATTTATTCCAGCTGAAGAGTACAGATAAAGCAAAAGACTACTGACACATAATGTAATGTGTACGAGATGTACCTTCAAAAATTCTTTTAACAAAGGTCCCCCAAAAATGGGAAAATTTTAAATTTTTTAGCCTAAATCCGGGCACTTTTGAGAACTTTTTGCGAGCATTTCTGCCTGCAAAATACGCCAAAAATAGCAATTTTTGGCTCTCATTTCTGCAAAAAATCACCCCTCCCCCCCCCCGGGAAAAATTCCTAAAAAATACCCTGAACTGTAGAATCCTGAAAAGGTTAACCAGACGAACCTATTCTCGGCCAATTTAGAAATGACAAACGCCAGAGTAAACAGAGACTTGTTGATGGCACAACCCTCTCTCAGACGATCACCAGTAGCCCCTGTCTGATTCACACGCTCCGAACCCGCCAAATCCACAATATTCTACAACAACCAAAACAACAACATTCAACCAAAACAGTAATTAAATAAATTTACTAGCTAATTAAAATATTCTTTAAAATTAAAAATTAAAACTAAAATGTGTCCGCCCAATCCAAAATATTCCAAGAAGAAAGAAAAAACTGAGCCAATTTTAGGTCGAGGACTTACCAGATGTGACACCACCACAACCCCGTCACCAACGGCATCCTCGCGCAACAGACTTTCAATGATCTACAAAACAGAACCAGAACACAGAAGATTGTTGGATGAAAAAAACAGGAAAAATTCGAAAAAAAAGAATAAAAGCTTCCACACTTTTATATGTAGAAACATTATGCTAGGAGGAAATAAAGCCTTATCCACAAAACATACGACGGAAGAAAGCCTTCAAGCTTTTTTCAAGAAAACAAGAAGGAAAAAGGAAATCAAAGATAAACACTCACAATTCTAAAGATGGTATGGGATCTGGAACTTCGATCATTCATTCTTGTGGCAGCGAAATGTCGACGATCTGTAATAAAAGCAAAGAGCCGAAACCAAATGTCAATTCGGTGAAATGAAACACAGAGCTACCTATACAGTCGTTTATCATTTAGAAGAATTAACCTTGTTATAATACATATAGGCAGGTCGTATCCAAGACATTGAACAACGGGGGGTTGAAAAAAATTTACTGAAGGGGGGGGTTGACAAAAATTTATTGAAAAGAAGAGGATTGGTCGAAAATTTACACTCTTTCCTTTCTCTTTGTAATGAAGTATCGATAAAATGCTCTTTCGGACAACCCAATAGGAAGCCCCCAAAACCCCTCCCCCTGGATACGCCCATGTAACGTACGCAAAGCAAATTCAACAGACAAAATAAAGCATACGCATGAGCATAAAACAAAGAAACAAATGCTTAGCATCGTCACAGCTAGAAATTTTAAAGTTAATCTAATTAATTGGATTTAATTAAAGAATCCACCCGGAGGCAACATAGCAAACGAATTCACTGACAATCTCTTCTGACAAACCTTCCACTATCACCTGTCCGTCCTAAAATAATAATAATAATGAAATAAAAATAATAATGAAAAAGAAATAAAGAATGAGAGAAAAATTGATCAATTATTGGCACGTCCAATCGCCAGACTATGTGTAGTGAGTCATGAACTATTCAGTGCGCACTATCGCTTTACCTCTCCTGGAAGCCCCCCCCGAAAAAACCCTAAAAATACCCTGGTTACTGTTCCCAAAAAAGATGGATTTTGGTCATTTTTGGCGACCAATTAAACTTAAGAATGGATAGCGTTGCCTAGAGCATTTCGTGAATATCGACCAGTCTGGCTTAGTTTTAGGCGATGATTTATTTTTTGGATTTTGGAAAGTTGTTTAAATTTTTAAGTTTTGTTGGTATAACCGTTTGTTGCAAAATACAGTTGTGTGAAATTTTAGAAAAAGCTCGTTAGGGGGTAGAGGGAGAGGGTGTAAAGCGATGGTGCGCACTGAATAGTTCATGACTCACTACACATAGTCTGGCGATTGGACGTGCCAATAATTGATCAATTTTTCTCTCATTCTTTATTTCTTTTTCATTATTATTTTTATTTCATTATTATTATTTTAGGACGGACAGGTGATAGTGGAAAGGTTTGTCAGAAGAGATTGTCAGTGACCCGTTTGCCATGTATGACCTACTGAAGCAGGGTGAAGGTAGGAAAATTACTTTAATTAAATCCAATTAATTAGAATTAACTTTAAAAATTGTCTAGCTGTGACGATGCTAAGCATTTGTTTCTTTGTTTTATGCTCCTGCGTATGCTTTATTTTGTCTGTTGAATTTGCTTTGCGTACGTTACATGGGCGTATCCAGGGGGAGGGGTTTTGGGGGCTTCCTATTGGGTTGTCCGAAAGAGCATTTTATCGATACTTCATTACAAAGAGAAAGGAAAGAGTGTAAATTTTCGACCAATCCTCTTCTTTTCAATAAATTTGTGTCACCCCCCCCATTCAGTAACTTTTTGTCACCCCCCCGTTTTTCAAAGTCTTGGATACGACCTGCCTATATGTATTAAAACAAGGTTAATTCTTCTAAATGATAAACGACTGTATAGGTAGCTCTGTGTTTCATTTCACCGAATTGACATTTGGTTTCGGCTCTTTGCTTTTATTACAGATCGTCGACATTTCGCTGCCACAAGAATGAATGATCGAAGTTCCAGATCCCATACCATCTTTAGAATTGTGAGTGTTTATCTTTGATTTCCTTTTTCCTTCTTGTTTTCTTGAAAAAAGCTTGAAGGCTTTCTTCCGTCGTATGTTTGGTGGATAAGGCTTTATTTCCTCCTAGCATAATGTTTCTACATATAAAAGTGTGGAAGCTTTTATTCTTTTTTTCGAATTTTTCCTGTTTTTTTCATCCAACAATCTTCTGTGTTCTGGTTCTGTTTTGTAGATCATTGAAAGTCTGTTGCGCGAGGATGCCGTTGGTGACGGGGTTGTGGTGGTGTCACATCTGGTAAGTCCTCGACCTAAAATTGGCTCAGTTTTTTCTTTCTTCTTGGAATATTTTGGATTGGGCGGACACATTTTAGTTTTAATTTTTAATTTTAAAGAATATTTTAATTAGCTAGTAAATTTATTTAATTACTGTTTTGGTTGAATGTTGTTGTTTTGGTTGTTGTAGAATATTGTGGATTTGGCGGGTTCGGAGCGTGTGAATCAGACAGGGGCTACTGGTGATCGTCTGAGAGAGGGTTGTGCCATCAACAAGTCTCTGTTTACTCTGGCGTTTGTCATTTCTAAATTGGCCGAGAATAGGTTCGTCTGGTTAACCTTTTCAGGATTCTACAGTTCAGGGTATTTTTTAGGAATTTTTCCGGGGGGGGGGGGGTGATTTTTTTTGCAGAAATGAGAGCCAAAAATTGCTATTTTTGGCGTATTTTGCAGGCAGAAATGCTCGCAAAAAGTTCTCAAAAGTGCGGATTTAGGCTAAAAAATTTAAAATTTTCCCATTTTTGGGGGACCTTTGTTAAAAGAATTTTTGAAGGTACATCTCGTACACATTACATTATGTGTCAGTAGTCTTTTGCTTTATCTGTACTCTTCAGCTGGAATAAATCAAATTAGCTGACTTTGTTAAATTAACAGCCTGGTAGAAATTGGTTTGAAATTGAGAATTTAGATAAATTTTTAGAGTGTCAATCGCCTCTCAAGTGTATGTGAGTCCATGATTTCTTAGAGTATGATGTAGGTTTTCTGTTTCTGAAAAAAAAATTAAATTCTTTTCCATTTTGTGCTCCTACCTACCGTGTTTCCCTATTCCACCGTACCGGGCTAGCTTGTCCGTTGAGGTCACTTAGATTATCTTTATCTTACGTAATCTTAATGCTTGCCGTACTTTGGTCTATTATGTTAATTGTTTGATGCCAGTTTAATTGCTAGTATATCATGTACATTGCAACTTCTTTTGAATTTTCTAGCGGTCAGCACATTGCATTTCGGGACTCGAAATTGACTCGAATCTTGCAGAATTCCCTGGGTGGTAATTCCATGACGTCCATCATCTGTAATGTCACGCCCACTTCAAAGGATGAAACATTGTCAACTCTACGGGTATCATAGGCCGCGGCAGCGACCCCCATAATATGTGTGAAAAGCGGCTGGAGACAGTGTAAAATAAGCTGCGCAGAAGCTGCGCAAAATCCTGCGCAGATTTCATGCGCAAATTGTAGAGCACATCGAGTTTAGTATGTCTGTGAAGTTTCAGCCTCGTATCACGTACCGTTAAAAAGTTGCGCCCCGGACCGGTTATGGCGGCGATGTTTTTTTTCCGGTTTCTCCTATTTGATGGTTGTATTGTACATAATGTTTTCGCCGCTTTCACGTAATCTGCAGCGGTGGGCCAACCTAAAGGGCTATGCGGGGGTCTAGTAGTACCCTCTAAAGAATTTAAGAATCACAACTTTTTTGCGCCCGCATGCTGCGCCACAGCGCCGCAGTGGCGCCGCAAAGTCGGCTCATAGCGAAAAGTGACCATTTTTGTGGTCGTCGCTCAGGTCGAACGTTAC
>JASAND010022224.1:0-19319 GCA_030248195.1 Trissonchulus latispiculum
ATATATATATAAATTTAGCTTGAAACAAACAATTTTCGCTAAGTATTTAACGAATTTTTGAAATGTATGAATATGCAGCAGCCGCTAACATGGAACAGTTTACAATGAAAGTTTTTCAAAAAGATCAGCTTCAGTAGATTAACATTAACATTAACTTCTTACATGGAGCTTGAGAAAAATAAAACCAATACCGTTGCTGCTGAAAATGGTTACTTACGAATAAATAATTGAAGCTATACGTAGTTTTACTAGCAACCAGCATTTTCAATTTAAAAGACGTTTTGATCCAGTTCATTCGATGATGTTGTTGCATACCGGCAGTTAAATTCTTTGTAGCAGCGGCTGAAGCCTAGCAAGACTCACCGCAACCGATATGAAAACAAACTCCGAATTTTCGTTTTCATTAAATATAAGAAAAGAAATCGTTAGGATGAAAGTAGTCAGCACGGTTCATTTATATATGCTTGTATTTATCCTGAGGCCTGAGGGATTAGGGCCGAAAGACTTTGACCAATTGTTAAGTTTTCATCGTCACTAAAATCCCAGATGTGCATTAGGCACTTAGATTGTATATATATGTCTGTAATGTTTGAGCTGTATCAAAATTCTTTTAGTTCATAAAATGCTTATTAAATTCACTTTTCACTTGAATTACTGTTCAACTTTGAAGTTATTTTAAGGATGTTTATTTTTCATTTTTGAAAATTTTTAAATTGTATGGTATTTTACTTAATGGTATTGTTACATCACATCACATTACATAAGATAGCACTTTCTGTTTTACTTATTTTTCACCAGGAGTATGCACTTGTTTTGGCAAATTAAATTATGCTCAAGTATGTATACGATTGCATCGGGTGTTTCTGGATTCTATGAGACTCAGCTAAGTTCTTAATTGTTGTATTTTCCCTATGTTTATTCCCTCACTATGTATCCCTGTAACTTTGCTAACTTCGTTCTATTACGAATAAATAATTGAAGCTATACGTAGTTTTACTAGCAACCAGCATTTTCAATTTAAAAGACGTTTTGATCCAGTTCATTCGATGATGTTGTTGCATACCGGCAGTTAAATTCTTTGTAGCAGCGGCTGAAGCCTAGCAAGACTCACCGCAACCGATATGAAAACAAACTCCGAATTTTCGTTTTCATTAAATATAAGAAAAGAAATCGTTAGGATGAAAGTAGTCAGCACGGTTCATTTATATATGCTTGTATTTATCCTGAGGCCTGAGGGATTAGGGCCGAAAGACTTTGACCAATTGTTAAGTTTTCATCGTCACTAAAATCCCAGATGTGCATTAGGCACTTAGATTGTATATATATGTCTGTAATGTTTGAGCTGTATCAAAATTCTTTTTGTTCATAAAATGCTTATTAAATTCACTTTTCACTTGAATTACTGTTCAACTTTGAAGTTATTTTAAGGATGTTTATTTTTCATTTTTGAAAATTTTTAAATTGTATGGTATTTTACTTAATGGTATTGTTACATCACATCACATTACATAAGATAGCACTTTCTGTTTTACTTATTTTTCACCAGGAGTATGCACTTGTTTTGGCAAATTAAATTATGCTCAAGTATGTATACGATTGCATCGGGTGTTTCTGGATTCTATGAGACTCAGCTAAGTTCTTAATTGTTGTATTTTCCCTATGTTTATTCCCTCACTATGTATCCCTGTAACTTTGCTAACTTCGTTCTATTACGAATAAATAATTGAAGCTATACGTAGTTTTACTAGCAACCAGCATTTTCAATTTAAAAGACGTTTTGATCCAGTTCATTCGATGATGTTGTTGCATACCGGCAGTTAAATTCTTTGTAGCAGCGGCTGAAGCCTAGCAAGACTCACCGCAACCGATATGAAAACAAACTCCGAATTTTCGTTTTCATTAAATATAAGAAAAGAAATCGTTAGGATGAAAGTAGTCAGCACGGTTCATTTATATATGCTTGTATTTATCTATTTATGTATTCAGTATATTTGTGAAACGGCAGTACGTATATATGTCGAAGCCAAATAGACAAATGTGCCAGATAGTTATCTGGCATAAAATTCTTGCCAGATAGCTATCTGGCATGCCAGATAGCAAAATAAGATTGAAACGTCTTTATTTGATAAGAAAGTGACTTTGCCTTAAGAAATAATTAAAAATTTATCAAATAAACTGTAATCAGAACTTGTGTAATCCAGTAAGAATTAAATTCTTCAGTTAGAAAGTTAATTCAAAGCTTGACAATTTACAGTACATAGAAATTACATTGGAATCATGTTCTCATTAAATAACAATTTTTCATTTCTGACACTTAATTGCCATCATTGTCCTTTTCTGTTTACATTTTGCTATCTGGCATAATTTGAAGGCATTTGTCTATCTGGCAACTTGACTCTATGCCAGATAGACAAATGCCTTGAAATTTACGCCAGATAACTATCTGGCACGCCAGATAGTCAAATAAAGACGTTTCAATCTTATTTTGCTATCTGGCATGCCAGATAGCTATCTGGCAAGAATTTTATGCCAGATAACTATCTGGCACATTTGTCTATTTGGCTTCGACATATACATGCTCATAAAAATCTTTAAATTTGCTGATCTATCTTACTTGGAACCATCTTAAAAATGTCATTAAAGTTAAATTTTTTGAGTTCACAAGTCGGTTAAGCTTACTTGTCTAATAATTTTGCAATATATAATTATGGTTAAATTAAAAAATTCATTTAACCTGACATGCATAAAAATTAGTTAACAAAATATCAACGTCTACTGATTCGGGATCGTTGAATATTAAGGTACACGGGGGTCTGGGGGCGGCAGCCCCTAGTAAAAGCCACACTCTTAACACGAAAATTCGCTTCTAGAAATAAATTTTGAGCGCTCCAGGCATTAATATTTTAGTTTCAGAATAAATTTCCTTTGGTTCGTTAACTGAAAACAAGATCCGGATCCGGATGGTTTTTCTGCCGGATCCGGATCTACAATATCTGGCAGGATCCGGATCCGGATATCCGGTCGATCCCTAATATATATATATATATACACTGCTTGTGTATATTAAAGTCCTTAAGTAGGCATAATTATAGATGTGGGTAAAATACGGCCTCGAACCAGTGGGTGAAGTACGGACCCAAACCAATGGGCACAGCATTGAACGAACCCAAACCCGGACATGGACTGATGGACTAGTGGGTAAAACTCGGACACAGTGTGGGTAAATCTGCACTGGGTAGGTGAGTAAAAGCCGGACCTGACACCAAGAATCGGACTGGATTGGGACCGGGTTGCAGAAACCAGTACGAAATGTGGACCAAGTAGGAAAACGCGAACTTGACGAATAGCATTTATAGTGACATGGTATATATCAGAGATCGGCATGGTCAGAGTTGGCAGCCTACACTGGTCTCGACTCTCGACTGTTGCGTAGTCATTCTTACTTTATCCGGGGGGGGGGGAATTTTCGGAGGGGAAGGGGTTGCAAAGATAAGCCAAAATTGGTGTTTTGGCCTATTTTACATGTATATATACAAGAAGCAAAAATGCTCCTCTGGAGCATGAAAAAAGTAATATGGGTGATGGTGAGGTTGCAAAATCTAGAGAGGACTAGTCTTTAAAATGCTTAATATGGGGCTAGGTTCAAAAATAGAAGAGGACTAGGTTGTGAGCGAATTAATATGGGCACAGCTTCGCCGAACAACCCATATTCGCGGTTTATAAATGTATATCAGTATGCATATCCATCCACGCTACGTTTAAACTTTTTCTTCGAGAAACGTTTTATACTAACCAGTGCGTTTTATTCATTTATACGGAAAATTTATATTTCAAGAATAATCTTAGGACTCTGACCTTCTATTTCCTCCCTGCTGGAACCAATAGCTTTAGCCTCATGTCCTTAGATCTCTTCTCGTTGCTTGCCGCAGTTAAACCCGACCAAATCATGATAATTTACGTACATGTGTATTCCTAGCCAGTCTAACAGAGTACGTACGTATATGCAAACAACTGTATTCAATGAGTACGTATTCAACTTCTTAACTTTCTTATTACTGACTGAAATTGATAGCTCTGTATGCGACAAAAGCTAAAACGAAGCGTGAAATCCCGCGAATATGGGTTGTTCGGCGAAGCTGTGCCCATATTAATTCGCTCACAACCTAGTCCTCTTCTATTTTTGAACCTAGCCCCATATTAAGCATTTTAAAGACTAGTCCTCTCTTGATTTTGCAACCTCACCATCACCCATATTACTTTTTTCATGCTCCAGAGGAGCATTTTTGTTTCTTGTCCTTCTGTCCTTTTAAAGATTCTCCTCCAAGCGTCTAATGCATATAAACTATACACAACCTGCAAATCAGGCTCAGTAAGCCATGACAGCAGTGATCCAGTTAACAATAATTTCAGCCATTTAAATATAAGCGCTGACTAAAGACACTTTTGAGTGCTATTCGAAGAGAACGAACGGTAACTCTAAATCTGGTTCATCCCAAAACGCTGTTTTAGGCCATTTGACCAGTTTGACCGTTTGAAACGAGCGTAGTCGATTTACTATATATGCCCCTCAACCAAAACGCCGAAAAACGCAGTTTTAGGCCGTTTGACCAGTGGGCAATAGGTCCCATAGGCTGTAGTGACCAGTGGTCACTTCCGTCGGTTTCGGCGATATGCCCATTGAAACGAGCGTAGTCGATTTACTATTTATGCCCCCCAACCAAAACGCCGAAAAATGCAGTTTTAGGCCGTTTGACCAGTGGCCAATAGGTCACATAGGCTGTAGTGACCAGTGGTCACTTCCGTCGGTTTCGGCGATATGCCCATTGAAACGAGCGTAGTCGATTTACTATATATGCCCCCTACCAAAACGCCGAAGAACGCAGTTTTAGGCCGTTTGACCAGTGGTCAATAGGCCCCGTAGGCTGTAGTGACCAGTGGTCACTTCCGTCGGTTTCGGCGATATGCCCATTGAAACGAGCGTAGTCGATTTACTATATATGCCCCCGCCCAAAATGCCGAAAAACGCAGTTTATGGCCGTTTGACCAGTGGTCAATAGGCCCCATAGGCTGTAGTGACCAGTGGTCACTTCCGTCGACCAGTGGTCACTTCCGTCGGTTTCGGCGATATGCCCGTTGAAACGAGCGTAGTCGATTTACTATATATGCCCCCGACCAAATCGCCGAAAAACGCAGTTTTAGGCCGTTTGACCAGTGGCCAATAGGTCCCATAGGCTGTAGTGACCAGTGGTCACTTCCGTCGGTTTCGGCGATATGCCCATTGAAACGAGCGTAGTCGATTTACTATATATGCCCCCTACCAAAACGCCGAAAAACGTAGTTTTAGGCCGTTTGACCAGTGGTCAATAGGAACCGTAGGCTGTAGTGACCAGTGGTCACTTCCGTCGGTTTCGGCGATATGCCCATTGAAACGAGCGTAGTCGATTTACTATATATGCAACAGCCCAAAATGCCGAAAAACGCAGTTTTAGGCCGTTTGACCAGTGGTCAAAAGGCCCCATAGACTGTAGTGACCAGTGGTCACTTCCGTCGGTTTCGGCGATATGCCCATTGAAACGAGGGTAGTCGATTTACTATATATGCCCCCGACCAAGACGCCGAAAAACGCAGTTTTAGGCCGTTTGACCAGTGGTCAATAGGCCCTGTAGGCTGTAGTGACCAGTGGTCACTTCCGTTGGTTTCGGCGATATGCCCATTGAAACGAGCGTAGTCGATTTACTATATATGCCCCCGACCAAGACGCCGAAAAACGCAGTTTTAGGCCGTTTGACCAGTGGTCAATAGGCCCCGTAGGCTGTAGTGACCAGTGGTCACTTCCGTTGGTTTCGGCGATATGCCCATTGAAACGAGCGTAGTCGATTTACTATATATGCCCCCGACCAAGACGCCGAAAAACGCAGTTTTAGGCCGTTTGACCAGTGGTCAATAGGCCCCGTAGGCTGTAGTGACCAGTGGTCACTTCCGTTGGTTTCGGCGATATGCCCATTGAAACGAGCGTAGTCGATTTACTATATATGCCCCCGACCAAGATGCCGAAAAACGCTGTTTAGAGTGAGTTTTTCCAACTTTGACCCTGGGCGAGGAACCACGGGAGCCATGCTGACCAGTGGTCACTTCGGGCGGTATCGGCAGTGTGCTCATCGTTTTCAGCGACCCCGATTTACTATATACGGGGACCACCCCGAGGCCGAAAAACGCCATTTTTAGTGGCTTTTAGGCCATTTCTAGTAAAAGTGGGACTTAGAAACTTTTCGCCCAAACAGGCCAAAAAAATGCAAAGTTTGGGCCCCAGGGTATTTTTTACAGGGGGTGGGGGTGGGGGGGGGCCCCCCCCCGAAATTGACCTTCCCCCCCCCGAAAATGCCTTCCCCCCCCCGAAATCGCCCCCTCCCGGGATTTTTGCTTCCCCCCCCCCGGGATTTTTTGGAGGCCCAAATTTTTGCCAAAAATAGGCCAATTTTCAAAAATTTTCCGGCTTCGCCGGAGATTTTTTCGTAAAAATAGCTATTTTTAGCTTAAATCGTGGCATTTTTGAGAACTCTTTGCGTTTCTCCATGCGAAATACGCCAAAAAATACCATTTTTTGGCTCATTTTTGCAAAAAAATCTTCCCCCCCCCCCCGAAAATTTCTCCCCCCCGCCCGGGGGGGGGCCCCCCGGGAAGCCCCCCCCCGAAAAAAAATCCCTAAAAAATACCCTGGGCCCATCTCCTGAAAGCTAGGGAGCAAAATTAAAAAATCCCCCTCGTTACTTTATGCACCCCTACTGGTAATTTTCAACAAAAGATACTAGACCTCTCCAGCTTCTACCCAGTTCTAGAAAAGTGTGACCAAAATTTGCGAAAAATAGCGAAAGTCCGACTTTGGGACCTTGGCACAGAGCCAAAATTGGCCAGGTGCCAAAATGACCAAAAAAAGGTAGCATGGGGGGATCCTGTCTACCAACATATAATAGTAGTATGGTGCCAAAATGCCCACATCGTTCCAACACTTAGCCGTAAAATGCATTTCCAATAAGCGTTATTCACCGAGAAAAAAAAAACAAACGCACCGTAACTATCGCCTAGTGCAAAAATTCGAAGTTTCGAATTCGAACCAAAAGTATGGTGGCACTTGTAGTACTACTCGAGTTGTTTACGATGGTAACATTTTTACCACTCCCGGACCTCTAATTAGCTGGCACCAGGCCAACACGGTCTCCAGGGGGCCGCGCAGACGCCTTTATACCCATATTATGTAGGGGCGCTATCGCGCCCCTACATAATATATAGTCAAGCGGGAAAAAAAAACCCACTCGCCAATGCGGGAAAAAAACCCACCCCCAGTGTGGGCTTACCGGTATGAGCTATCTAGGATTTTAATAGCCTATCTTGAAGAGCATCCAAAATAACCCTGGAGGGTGTATTATTGTCACTCCCACTGCTTCCCAGCAAATTTTTTGGGACTTTGAAATTTTCGAAAATTTTGGTCCGACCAGGTGCCGAAATTTGGCAAACTTTGCCGGGCCACCCTGAACTACTGGAAAGACTTAAACCAAAGCGGATTATATATACCTGTAGGGCATCTGTTGCGCTTCACGATGATATATGTCACACTGGTCTGACCCCTCCGGTGCGACCTGGGGGTGACCTGGAGTTGGCGGGAAAAAAAACCCACGGCGGGAAAAAAAACCCACTTTTCAAAATTAAATTTTTTTCTAACCATTGACCGGAAAGGTCAAACCAATACATACATTTGTTTAATAGAGCCTATAGATTAAATTGGTATAGGTTTTACCTGGGTTCGTACTGTTATGGGTGGTCCAGGGGGTCTAAATCGGACACGGTGCCATTTCAAGCCAAAATTTCAATTTTGACCAAAAATGCTTATTTTTACCTTAAAATGGGTCTAGTTTGGCTCTAAATACAAGAAAAACACGTTTTCTACACGATAGGATGCTTAAACTGCCGAAAATAAACAATTTTAAAAAATTTCCAAAATTTGCCTATGTTTATGTGTTAAAGATACAACATTTTCAAATGACCATATGACCTCAATTTTAATACAAAAGCTAATATATTTTGATGCAGTTGTACTAAAAACAACCCGCTCTTTCATTTGGAATAGTTAGAAATGCTCCTGGCAGCTTGCCAAAAATTTTTTGGGGTGGGTTTTTTTTCCCGCATTGGGTTTTTTTTCCCGCCAGTTTGGGACAATTTTTCTCGCTAACGGCACACCCTACAGAGGTGTTCTATAGCTCATAAGAAAGCTTACGACTAGGCCTAGCTACCTGTATAATCAGCATTTCGATATGTCAAACCATTAAAAAGTTCTGGCCAAAAATCTGAAAAGTGGGTTTTTTTTTCCCGCTTGACTATAGTCAAGCGGAAAAAGACAACCCACTTTTTCGTCTTTTAGACAGAAATTTTTACTGCTTCGGGTTTGAGATATCGAAATATATATGTACTGACTATCCAGGATTTGCTTTTTGAGTAAAATATAGCGCAGCGGGAAATGAAAACCCAACTTTCAGATTTTTAGGCGAAACTCTTTAATGCAAGGACATTCTAACAAAATTCTAATTCCGTCAGTTCTCGAAATGTAATTCCAAAGTTCCCCGCCATGTTTTCTAGCCCGGTTAGGCGGGTAAAAACAGTGATGAGGTTTTTCTCAGGCAGCACGAATGATTCAGAAACGTTATTATATGCTCCCCTGGATAACCGGCATACCAAAACTATAACTTGCACCATGCCAAACTATATATACGTACCTAATTTGCACAATACTAGTTTTTCAGGGCTTATTAAAAAGAGGAGCCTTATTTACCCATGTGTTTTTCCCTGGTCCGACTATAATTTCTGGTGTACAAACCTACCATTGGTGTTTTCATTCAAATTGGTGAGGAAAATAAACGATTTGTAGGAGTTGACCGATCTTGTACTTTTCGAAGTTTTCATCAAAATTTAAAAACTTTTGCTAATGGGGCATGGCTTGGCCCAGGCGCATCCATAAAATCAAACCAACTCGGCGTTCTTACTTTGATTCACAACTTGCTTCAGAGCCATTGCACAGCGATATCCGTTAAAACGGTTAACTGAATACTTCCCAGAAAGATGTTAGAAGAATAGATAAAAGTATAAACTATTATATATACAGGGATATAACCCTTATCAGTAATTCACGATAGAAGCACGGGCATACTGTATATATAATGGAATACAAGTAACCTAAAATATATTATATGTATACAAGTAACAAAAATGCTCCGCACAAAAGGGGATAATATATATGTGTGTTGGGCCCATGTCTATCCTTTCCGGTTGAGAAAGGCATAAATCCGACACCGCAAAAGTTGCTCAGCTCACTTAGGGCTTTCATTTGATACCAAATTTTACCACTTTTGAAAAATTTTATTGTTGACCCAAAATCGCCAAGTCCTCACCCCACCCCACCACAGCACTCTACAGCTACTTTGGGTGTGCAGTTCTATGGCAAAGGTTGCTCAGCTCACTTAGGGCTTTCATTTGATACCAAAATTGATTACTTTTGAAAATTTTTACTTTTGACCCAAAATCGCCTAAGTCCCCACCACAGCACTCTATAGCCACTTTGGGTACGCAGTTCTATGACAAAAGTTGCTCAGCTCACTTAGGGCTTTCATTTGATTCCAAATTTTACCACTTTTGAAAAATTTTATTTTTGACCCAAAATCGCCTAAGTCCCCACCCCACCCCAGCACTCTACAGCCACTTTGGGTGTGCAGTTAGTTCTATGGCAAAAGTTGCTCAGCTCACTTAGGGCTTTCATTTGGTACCAAACTTTCCCACTTTTGAAAAATTTTATTTTTGACCCAAAATCGCCTAAGTCCCCACCCCACCCCAGCACTCTACAGCCACTTTGGGTGTGCAGTTCTATGGCAAAAGTTGCTCAGCTCACTTAGGGCTTTCATTTGGTACCAAACTTTTCCACTTTTGAAAAATTTTATTTTTGACCCAAAATCGCCTAAGCCCCCACCCCACCCCACCACAGCACTCTACAGTCCCTTTGGGTATGCAGTTCTATGACAAAAGTTGCTCAGCTCACTTAGGGCTTTCATTTGATTCCAAATTTTACCACTTTTGAAAAATTTTATTTTTGACCCAAAATCGCCTAAGTCCCCACCCCACCCCAGCACTCTACAACCACTTTGGGTGTGCAGTTCTATGGCAAAAGTTGCTCAGCTCACTTAGGGCTTTCATTTGGTACCAAACTTGACCCTAAATCGCCTAAGCCCCCACCCCACCCCACCACAGCACTCGACAGTCACTTTGGGTATGCAGTTCCATGACAAAAGTTGCTCAGCTCACTTAGGGCTTTCATTTGATACCAAATTTGACCACTTTTGAAAAATTTTATTTTTGACCCAAAATCGCCTAAGTCCCCACCCCACCCCACCACAGCACTCAAAGCCACTTTGGGTATGCAGTTCTATGACAAAAGTTGTTCAGCTCACTTAGGGCTTTCATTTGATACCAAATTTGAAAACTTTTGAGAAACTTTATTTTCGACCATTTGACCCTCCCACCTGACTGACCCTTCAAACGGCAAAGTAGAACCAGCCCAGCAAAATAGGTACGTCGGACGGCAAAACGAATACCGGGAATGAGCTGGGCACACCAGAAAACTCCTATAGACAAAGTTTTGAGAGGCCAGGTAGAGCCTACTATGGACCTCTAGGAAGCGGTTTCCGACTTGACCCTCCAGACGGCAAAGTAGAACCAGCCCAGCAATATAGACACGTCGGACGGCAAAACGGATACCGGGAATGAGCTGGGCACACCAGAAAATCCCTATAGACAAAGTTTTGAGAGGCCAGGTAGAGCCTACTATGGACCTCCAGGAAGCAGTTTCCGACTTGACCCTCCCGACGGCAAAGTGGAACCAGCCCAGCAAGATGGGTGGGTCTGACGGTAAAACTGACTGCGGGAATCGATTCTCCGTGCCAGAAAACCATTGTATGGAAGATTTGAGCTTTCAAAGTTAAATAGATAGCGAGAAATTTCGATTTTTCATTTTTCGAATTTTCGTCATCTTTGACGGGCCACTGTGGTCGCTAGGGAAGTGATAGAGAAACGCAACCTTGACCGTGAGTCAGTCCAATATATGTAATTTCTGAATATAAACAGAAATCAGCTCCAGCTCGTAACGTTCGACCTGAGCGACGACCACAATAATGGTCACTTTTCGCTATGAGCCGACTTTGCGGCGCCACTGCGGCGCTGTGGCGCAGCTGCGGCGCAAAAAGTTGTGATTCTTAAATTCTTTAGAGGGTACTACTAGACCCCATAGCCCTTTACGTTGGCCCACCGCTGCAGATCACGTGAAAGCGGCGAACATTATGTACAATACAACCATCAAATTGGAGAAACCGGAAAAAAACATCGCCGCCATAACCGGTCCGGGGCGCAACTTTTTAACGGTAAGTGATACGGGGCTGAAACTTCACAGACATACTAAACTCGATGTGCTCTACAACTTGCGCATGAAATCTGCGCAGGATCTGCGCAGGAATTTGCGCAGCTTATTTTACACTGTCTCCAGCCACTTTTCACACATATTATATATAGGGGTCGCTGCCGCGACCCCTATGATATACGTATATATATATACGTATATTAGGCAGGGTTGGGCGAGACCGAGATTTCACCGAGACCGAGACCGAGAACGAGACCGAGACCAGGGTAGCGAGACCGAGACCGAGACTGGCCAAGTCTCGGCATGTGGGCGAGACCGAGACCGAGACTAGCAATTTTAAGCTTAAACTTAATTTTTTCCAGTTTTTAAAGCTTAGGCACAGTACTTGGGGCTTTAACACATAAACATACGATTCCCGCACCTCGTCAGTTAATTTTTGTAACATTAATTTTAAAATTTCGCTAAAATTTGATGTTTTCAAAAAAATTTCCAGTCTCGGTCCGAGACCGAGACTTTTGGGTGAGCGAGACCGAGACCGAGACCGAGACTGGTCAAGTCTCGGCTTTTGGGCGAGACCGAGACCGAGACCGAGACTCCATTCCCTGATATTAGGGATCGACCGGAATTCCGGTTCCGGTTCCGGTACTTTTTGGTTCTGGTTCCGGTTCCGGTTTTTGAAAACGTACCGGAACCGGAACCAATTTTAGCCTATTATCAAAAGCAAAATTTTATTAAAATTTTCAAAAATTTTATCAAACTTCTTTAAAACTTTTTGAAAAAACTGCGATTCTCTTATAACCAGAATATTATTTATACAAAAATTTTCGCCTGCGGCGCTATTGCATTATATACTTAGAATGTTTTGAATTTGTAATAATAATGTCTAATGTATCGTTGTTATGAATATTAATATATATATATTATAAAACAAAAATAATACTTAATAACTCAGATTAGATAGCACAAGACCGCCGAAACTTTTAAATTTAGGAGTACCTAATGCTGAATTGAAATTATTGAAGCCTTACCGTCGACCTATGCTATTTCAAAATTATAGAGTGCGCTGTTGTATAATCAAATGTCAGTTTTAGCTTAAATTTAATCTTTTTAATTGTTTAAATCGAGACTGGACTTTAAATATGGACTACGTAAGTTTGTTGCTCTTTGTTTAGTAATTAATCCAGTGCGCAGATCAACAGAATTACTAAAAAATTATGGATGGAACAAATAGCAATGGTTTTTAAAAATCTTTTGAAGAAACGTCATTTAAAATTTAAAAATCCTGATGAAGCTAGCTAAACGGAAGAAATTTTGTTTAACTCAAGTTGGAGAAATTGTGCATTTCGGTTTTCTTTGAAACTTGTGAAAAATACTTTTGGCTTATATGTTTAATGGATGAAAATTTATATATATATATATATATATATAATATTTCAATCATGCAAAAACCATTTGCATTTTAATCAGAAAACTCCAATAACAAAGTAATTATACTGAGATATAACAACAAGCTAAGGAATTATAAGCCGATGTTCTAAACAAGTCCAATTTTGTATATAGCTGATGTTACCTAAGTTCATAACCAGATTAGATTTACAATACGGAATTTATACATACAAGAACAGTAATTTTCAGAAAAAGTTTAATTTTGTCTGAAGTACAGAGAGAATAAAAGTAAACTAAAATAGTAATAGATATCTTTTGTTTTCTAAAAATGTAAATGGCATTATTTTTTATTTTGCGTTTTGAAAATGCTGCAACGCTTCTAGTAAAGTTATATAAATGAACTTTTTGATTATGACTAGAAATTATCAGCCTAGAAAGCCAGATAAAAACTAAACATGTTTATGACTTATATATTTTGTCGATGGAGCAGTTGTTGGTGCTCGAAAAAATTTTGGAGGAATCAATTTATATCTACTTATATTTAGCTTAATTTAAAATTCAGCTTAACCAAGTAAGAAGTTAAATTTTATTTGCAAGCAAATGTCCTTTAAGTCAACTTGCATTCGATTAAATTATTCATCGAAATTCGTATATAGAATGTAAAAATATAGATGCCATTTATTCATCGAAAATGTGCTCGAATAATATAAATATAGCATATTCATACCGTGTATAATTAATTTTAAATTTTAATTTTAAAGCTATATAGTCAGAGGGGGGAAAAAGCATCACCGGCAAAGTGGGGAAAAAACAACGGCTCACCCTGCTCGACTGGTATAAGATAGAGATACAAAATCTAGTGCAAATGAAAGTTCAAGTCTTGTACTTTAAGATCATAATACAAATAACCGTTCCTGTCGATTGAGCCTTCGTGTGGCATGGGTCCGAAGTTGACACCCAAAAATTGTCCAAAAACCTAAGGATTTTTCAAATTTTCTAAGATTATATATGCCAACTTACTGGTAATAGTTACAGGAGTCATTTTGTGCATGAAGGGGTTTGTGGATGTGCTCTATAACGTGGGCTAGTCGGATTTTCGCTAGGTCACACGGTTGAGAAATAGTGACCATCTTTTTTCCCCCACACTTTTTGCACCAGAGGGGGGAAAAACAACGGTGTGCTTTTTTGCCGGCAGTTTCGTTTTTTGATTTAAGCAAAAATAACGACTAATTGTTTACTCATTTGAACTGTTATACCCCCCCAATTGACCTTCCGCTGCCGAAAAGAGCCATATGACCTGCCCCTGTGGAGGAATGCTGGCAAATATTCCCAGGGGGGTAAATCATGCAGATAACAAGAAAATTAGGGTCCATAAACAATATTTTTGTAATATTATGAACTGTGGACATTCCAGAGAGTTTCACAAGTGTGGATATGCAAAAGACTCCACCCGAGATGGATGACCCCTGAACACTTTTGTGCGATTTTGCCACACATCATAAATAAAACACTCAATTTCTTGCTGGTTAATATTGCAAAATGGTGTATTTTATCATTGCAAGTTAACACAAAAGGCGATTAATTTATAAATTACCGGAAAAAATAAGATTTTGTAGACCAAAAATCTTAATTTCCTAGCAATGTTGGCTCATTACTAAGTTTGGCATTTACGATGGATAATACTAAGCCTGGCTGCCGGCAACGAGTTTTTAGAAGTAGATATTGCGTTTTATGCCTTTAAATGCCATTTATCTCCTGCTATGGTGGTAAAGGAACGAAATTTGGTGCCATCTTTTTTTCCCCACCCCCATCTTTTTTCCCCCACTTGTGGGGGAAAAAAAGATGGTCTATATTGAGGCTAGCCTACTAGAAGTACAACCGAATGCTGATTTTACTGGTGGTATAGAAAGTACAGGCCAAGCCCTACATGCTGGTATATAAAGCGTCTGGCTAGCTACAGTCTGTAGCGAGTAATAACCTTATTTCGAAAATCGTTGTTTTTCCCCCCTCTGACTATATATAATGTAGTAAAGTTTAACTGTGCCATAAGACAAAAATCTCTTAATAAATTGCAAATTTCATGTTCCTGCATTGAAATAACTATATAAAATATAAAGCACACGTTATTACAATGTTCTAGTAACTATAAAAAAAGCGAAAAATTGTGCAAAAATTATCCAAAACGTCAGAAAAAATTTTCGATTTTTGTAGTGTTAAAGAGCTGGTTCCGGTTCCGATTCCGGTTTTTTAAAGCCAATTCCGGTTCCGGTTCCGGTTTTTTGGAGTTCCGGTCGATCCCTAACGTATATATATATACATAAGCAAAATAAAACCACATATATTATATATATAGCAGCACAGGATTTTACGACGACTTAAAGGCTGGTTTTCGCAGCCGGGTCAGAAAGCCCATAATACAGTTAAAAAGTGTATTTCTCGTTGAGATGCACCGGGTCGCCACCACCGGGGCCGGGGCCTAGAAAACGAAAAGAAAAAGTTGCGGAAGGTAAGTCCGCAGACCCTAAAAAATTTTTGGCCGCCCCCCCCCAGTTGGGGGGGACGTCCCCCCCCCCAAAATTCCTGGGGGGGGGGGGTTTGAGACCCTCCCCCATAGGTGTAACGGAGATTTGGGGTTGGGGAGGCTCCCCCCAACCTTTTCTGGAGGGCCCCTCTGGAGAACTCCCCACCCCCTCCAGGACCCCCAATCCTCCCCCAAAAAGTTTTCATTTTGTATGCCACAAATTGCATTTTCAGCCGTTTATAATGATAAAAAACATCTAAGGATAACGTGGGGGGAATGGGGGGGGGGGTGCAGACCCCCCCAGTCCGACAAAAAACGGGTAGCTCAGCGAAAAGGAAAAAAGGGCAGACCCTCTCGTTCAGAAAGGAAAAAAGGGTAGACCCCTCAGCGAGTTTTACTAAAAATTGCTAATTTTTAGCAAATTTTAGCGATTTCTTAAAAAATTTCTTGAAAATCGCTAAAAATTGTCATTTTTGACTATAGCAAGGTTCACAAAAAAAAATCAAAAATCGAAATTTTGCTGGCAATTTCGCAAATGAAGTCCGATCGAAAAACTTTTGGTACGTATGGAACGGCAGTGACCCCCTCTACATATGGTGCAAATTTCATGCCGGTAGCCTTCATGTAGCGTGAGTAATAAAAAATTTTTGTGAACGAATTCACAAAAAAAATCACTTGTTCACAAAAAAATCACCACCGGATCTGATCTCAGGATATAGCTAGGAAATTTTTCTTTTCATGCATAAATAGAGCATAGTCCATAGTGTTATTATGTAAAAAAATTTGGACCCCAAAGTTTTTTTGCACAGGCTGAACTTCAAATTTTGGTTCTCGGCCCCCGGGTCCAAAGTGGCTACCCAGGCCAATGTGCTTGACCTTTATTATTGATACCAGGAAGCTAGGAATCCACTTATTTTGTGTTCTATTGCTCTAGTAAGCACAGAACAAACAATTTGGCGGAGTAATTTCGAATCTGGAATGGTCACGTGACTTGGCCTAGGGTCACGTGACCTGGGTCGGGGTCACGTGACTGACCAAAAATTTTACTTCAAGGCCCCAGAAGCCTAAAAACTCGCCTATATAGGTTTTTCGGTGCGTAGAATTCAAATTTCGCATTAGTTTTTAGGTAGCGTTTGCCCAGATAGGTGATCCTGACCACCCCCTGGGTCCGGAGGGTCCGGGCCGGGTCCATCGGCCGGACCGTCTGTCAGAAGGGGGTTGAGGTACCTAAAACATGCTCTATATAGGTTTTCCGGGTAGCTGAGCTCGAATTTGGCATTAGTTTTACCCTAGCGGTTGCCCCAGAGGCATTTTATAAATAGTTGATAGTGATTTTTCTTTTGTGAACTTGTTCACAGGTGGCGAACCCAGAGGACATGGCAGGGAATCCAATATATGGTTGGATAGCTTAGAGTTAGGACATGTCACATGCATAATATGGGGTAGCTGCGCAAAGTCCATAGTGAGTACCAGCAAAAATTTCAATTTTGGTCCGGAGTTGTCCGAGGGTCCGATTTTGGGTGGGTCGACTATTTTGGGCACCCTAGTCGGAGGAGTTGGACCTCGGCAGCCAAACTTATATATATATGTTAGGATTGGGACTTGTGGCTATTACCATGCAAAAAATTTTCCGGCTGCGGCTTGTTGTTTGCCGTCTAGGTGGGTGATTTTTTTGTGAATTTTCGGGGTGATTTTTTTGTGAACCTTGCTATAATTTGTGGTGAAAAACGTTAAAAATTTGCAATTTTTACAAATTTCGGGGCAGACCCCCTTAAAATTTGGGACTTTTTCCGGGGTAGACTCCTCACCGAGGTCGGGATAGACCCCCCTCCAGAACCCCGTGTTAATGCTAACCATAAAGTAATTTTAATATTAGACAGTGGTTTTATAAACTCAACATGTTTCCAAGTCCAAAATAAGGTCACTATTGAGTCATAAGATCCATAATACAGTTAGAAACGTGTATTTATCATAATAATAAACAGTTTAAGCCAAAAATTTGGATATTTTGGAAACTTGGAAATTTTCAAACTTTAAATAAAAATACCCAATTTTTGGCCATTTTTCGCGCCTACCCCCCCCCCCCCCCCCAGTTGGGGAGGGGACTCCCCCCCAAAGTTTAGGGGGAGGGTTGAAAAAGGCTTGGGGGGGGGACTACCCCCCCCCCACCATGCACCTAAGCCCTCCCCCTAAGAAATTTTTGCTACCCCTCCCCCCAAATCGGCCTTCGGCCCGCCCGCCCCCTTAACGTATGCTATCTCTGCCCTCGAGAGCATCGATTCCAAGCAGGGTTTTTTGGTCGCCGAACTTTAGGCCAAATGGCCTCAACGACTCAAATTTTTTAGTCCATCAGCCAAAAAATTTAGGCCATCCAAATTTGTTAATTTTTAGGTTGTGCGTTATTGTACGCATTGTTAAAATTACCGTTATCATGTATTCACGCGTTAAATATTCAAAAATCGCTGTTTAACAACAAAAACACACCAGAAAAACTACGTTTTTACCTTAAAATGGCAAAAACAGAACCTTGTTAGCATAGAAATAATAGTGCACGGCAGTATTAATGAATTAATGAATTTTTATTGAAAATTAAAACAGGTAGGAGCATACGAGTATGAACCAAAGAAAGAAAAATTAAACTATGTAATAGAAATAAAGTTAAACTATATACATACTAAAATAGCATTTCTTCGATGAAATCCTTATAATAGTAAACGAAATTATAACTACTTGAATGTGTATTTATTTAAGTGCAAATAGACAATGTAAGATGGCGGTTGGCGTAGCACAGAAATGGAAAATGAATAAATTCGCGCCGACGGCGCGAAAAATTTTTTAGAAAATTGTTTTTACTTTTAAAAATCAATAAAATTTAACTGGGGTTTCGTCGAAAAATTTAGGCCAAATGGCCTCAACGGCCCAAATTCTTTAGGCCATCGACCTCGCCATCGCCATCGATGGCCTAAGCTATGGCCTAAAAAACCTTGATTCCAAATGTCTGTCAACTTGTCGGAAGATAAGAGACTACGCAAAAAATTGCTGCAACTACGAAAACTACGCTACAGCGTAGTTTTTAAAAATGACTACATTGGCTTGCGTAGTAATGAAATTCAAAATATCCGAATATTGCACCTTTTCGATGAAAAGCCAACAAGTAGCTAGTCATGAATGCCGTTGGACGGGGAGTATGAGAATGGGTACTTGTAAACGAGGGGGAGCCGAGCCGAGTGGGGAGCATGGCATAATTCCCTCGAATTTTGGGTCTCGGGGGGAGGGTAAAGGGGGTACCCGCCCAACCAATACCCAAGACTTTGAACGCCAGAAATTACCAAAAAATAGCCAAAGCAGAATCTCGAAGGGTGTAAATTTTTGGGGGCGTCAGTACCTCCCCTCGCATACGTGTAATTGGGGGGGGGGGGGTAAACCCCCCTTTCCCAGCCATTTTTCCAAACCACCCCCCAAAAATTTTTGGGGGCGCCTGCCCCCCCCAATTGGTGTACCAGGCTACAGTTTACCCCCTGTGAGACTCCCCCCACGAGAAGGCCAGACCCCCACCCCCCATACCCGACCTTGACTGTCTCCCCCCCATGGAGAGCTCAGACCCCCACCCCCCCTAAAATGAGGTCCACACAAGAGAAAAAATGCCAAATGTTTGCAAAAAATTTTGAAATTTTTGAAAAAATTGGTTAGAAATAGTTAAAAACGCTAAAAGATAGGTTGTAGAACGCAATACGAGTATATAGTTTTGGAGTAGATTTATGTCGAAAATAGTAGATTTTATGGCAAAAAGGGCCATTTTTAGCTGAAACAATGTGGATGGTTTTTCAAAATTTCCGATTTTTTACACCCCCCAGCCCAGGTGTACCTGGGGGGGTGGAGGGGGAGGGAACCCCTCCCCCCAAATGGAAAACTGCCGACCTCGAAATTTTGGAGGCAGACCCCACCCCCAAATTGCCAAATCCC
>JASAND010022225.1:0-11640 GCA_030248195.1 Trissonchulus latispiculum
TATATTTATAACTAAATTACTTTTTTGAAGTGAGCCAAAACATCTGGACTTTTCCTGCACATTTCTTCAATAAGTGTAATGCCACTGATTAAGACTCCTAAACAATGACAACAAAAAAACAAATTCATAATTGACGTCTTAAATAATACTTAGAATATTTGTCTTTCCAAAACGAAATTTTTTGAATATTTTAAAACAACTTCTAGCTTTTAAAAAATTGGAGCGGCGCGTAGTTCCAAGAGGAGCCATAAATAGCCATGTTGAGACTAACAAATATAATGCAAAACAGCAACAACAACAATGCATGATGCAACAAAAATTTCATTTTACTGCATACCATGATTCTTTTCAGTAAGCAAAGCTCGAGTAGCTGGAATAAACATCTCCAACAAATCAGGCACCTTTCGAACAATTCGAAAAGCACACAAAGCTGCCTGAAACAATGAAAGATTCTATACACATCTTAGTCCTTGGCATCTGCTGCACATCTATATAAAAGGGGAATCCGCGCTTACCGTAACAGCACACGTTCAAACATCTCCATTTTTAATGAAGAACCAGATTTTAATGTTTTCGTCAAGAGAGTCGGGTTCAAGTGTACCTAAAGTCAAATCCTTCCAAGGAATCACATCATTGGTACAAATTTCAACACAACAAAACATCTTATTGAGCAGGGTACTTTTATACAGGGTCCAGGGCTCTTCCCGAAATCACCTTCCACATCATTGCCCAAGCTGAGGTTTTTGGTTTTCTTCAGTCTTCGACAAAAAAGGAAGCTTTCTCTGGTTAAACAAACAATGTCGGAAAGGACCCAGCTTCCAATTTGTATATACTAAGCATAGGCGTAGACTATGGAAATTTTTGTACTAAAGACGCACATATACAGTGTTTGATTCCTGTTAACCTTTTTCCGCAAATAGGTGTTGGAAGTCTTCAGCAATCGTTCTACTTCTCCTGCCAAATCACGACACATCTCCTGAGAACAAATCGCACCCAATGTACAAAGAGCCAAGCCCGAATTAAATTGAGTCTGAGAGCACAGATCGCTACAACAGGTAGACTTTATACAAACGTATACTTTGTACAAACGTTATCTGTACACTTTTGTTGCTACGACGTGCAAATGTTAGAAATTGATGCAATGTCAAATCAATTCTCATTTCAATTTTCTAGAAATAGGTATGGAACTCTTGCTATGCGAATACTAGACTTGAATTCGTAGAGCACACTTGGAACAGGAGAAATCTAGAAATGGGCATTGAAATAAAATTTTGAATAAACACTGATTGTAACAGCAGTGAGTTTCGAATTTTTCAATAATGAGCCAGCTCGGGAAATGAAGAACTAAGCAATCATGAGTTATATACAGGCACAAAGTAGTCCGCTCAAAATGTCAATCAACTCACGTACTTTTTTAAAGAATTAGTAACCAGCAAATGCACTTCCGTCTTCTCATCCAGCAAAAGCATAGCGCCCAGATACCCGATTCTTTTGTCTGTATATTTTGAGGAGGCAATCAACTTCAAGCACTCCAGCTGCAATATTGATAGGCAATAATTATGAACCACATTATTGCAATATAAAATATAAACATTCTAGTCAAATGGAGAAAAAGCGCCACTTTCCTGACATTTTCGGTTCTTTCTCCATTTTCCGGAGCAAAATCCCACTTCCCCCTTTTTTCCGCATGCCTGCACCCACTCACTTCTTTGGCAGTCGCCCAGAAGTGTCGAAAAATTAAGTTGCCGTGGTCAAATTTTCAGAAAGTTTCTAAACTTACGTATATTATATACTGGGGTTTTTTTACTGGGAGGGTGGGGGGCGCCCCCCCACTTTTTGGGTTCCCCCCCCCACTTTTTTGGGCTTCCCCCCCCACTCACCCTAAGGTGCCCAGAAATTGCCAAATTTTTAGGATTTTTGGTCAAAATTTTCAAAAATTTTCCGGCTTCGCCGGCATTTTTTGGTCGAAAATCGTCTATTTTGGTGCCAAAACGTAACTTTTGTGCATTTTTATGCTTGGTTATAGCTGTATATGTAGAAAACAGGCTTTTATACTGTATTTTTGGCATTTTTAGCTCATTTTATCCCCCCCACTTTTGGACCTCCTCCCCACTGGTGGGGGGGGGCGTCCCCCCCCCCCACTATTCCCCCCACTTATTTTTGCCTAAAAAACCCCAGATATATATACTATGGATCTATGAGCTTATTGTAAGTTTGAAAGCAGCCATTTATATAGCAAGGTTAATAAAAAAATCAAAAATCGAATTTTTGTTGCCATTTTCGCAAATAAAGTCCGATCGAAATAATTTTGGTATGTATCAACTGGTAATGATCCCCTCTATACATGGTGCAAATTTCATGCCGATAGCTCTTGTGTAGCGAAAGTAATAAAAAATTTTTGTGATTTTTTTGTTAACGAATTCACAAAAAAATCACGGGTTCGCAAAAAAAATCACCCATGGATCTAATCTCAGAATACAGCTAGGAAAATTTTCTTTTCATGTATGAATAGAGCATAGTCCATAGAGTTATTATGTAAAAAAATTTGGAAGATTTAAGCTTTCAAAGTTGAATAGATAGCGAGAAATTTCGATGTTTCATTTTTCGAATTTTCGCCATTTTGGACGGACCACTGTGGTCGCTAGGAAAGTGACAGAGAAACGCAACCTGGACCGTTAGTTAGTTCAATATATAGCAAAGTTAATATATATAAAAAATCAAAAATCGAATTTTTGCCATTTTCGCAAATGAAGTCCGATCGAAATAATTTTGGTATGTATCAACTAGTAATGACCCCCCCCCTATATGGTGCAAATTTCATGCCGATAGCCCTTGTGTAGCGAGAGTAATAAAAAAATTTTTGTGATTTTTTTGTTAACGAATTCACAAGAAATTACGGGTTCGCAAACAAAAATCACCCACCGATCAAATCTCAGGATGGACCCCAGGGAGCTTTTTTGAGCAGGCTGGACTTCGAATTTTGGTGCTCGAACCCTGGGTCCAAAGTGGCTATCCTGGCCTGTGGCTACCCTCTTAACACTGTTTATTGACTCCAGGAAGCTAGGAATCCATTTATTTGGTGTTATATTGCTTTAGTAAGCCCAGCGCAAACAATTTGGTGCAGCAGTTTCGCATCTGGACTGGTCACGTGACTGGGCCCAGGGTCACGTGACCTTGGTCAGGGTCACGTGACTGGTCAAAAATTTTATTTCAAGGCCCAGGATGCCCAAAAACTGGTCTATATAGGTTTTTTGGGCGCAGAATTCAAATTTGGCATTTGGTTCGTTACTAATCCTGTAGGTGGATGATTGTTTTTGCTTTTTTTCGGGGTGATTTTTTGTTAACCTTGCCAGGGTATTTTTACTGGGGGGGGGGGCGGCCCCCCCCCGAAATTTACCTTCCCCCCCCCCGAAATCGCCCCCCGGGATTTTGGTCTGCCCCCTTAATGAGGTCTACATTTTTTCCAAAAATGGTCAAATTTTCAAAAATTTTCCGGCTTCGCCGGAGATTTTTTCGTACAAACGACTCTTTTTACCTTAAATCCTGGCATTTTTGAGAACTTTTTGTGTTTCACCATGCAAAATATGCCAAAAATACCATTTTTTGGCTCATTTTTGCAAAAAATCTCCCCCCCCCGGGCCCGCCCCCCCCCCCCCCGGAAAAAAATCCCTAAAAAATAACCTGCTTGCTATATGTAATTTCTAATAAAAAGAAATCAGCTCCAGCGGCTCGTCACGTTCGACCTGAGCGACAACCACCATAATGGTCACTTTTCTCTGAGCCGACTTTGCGGCGCCACTGCGGCTGTGTGGCGCAGCTGCGGCGCAAAAAAGTTGCGATTCTTAAATTTTTTAGAGGGTATATATATATACATACTAGACTCTATAGCTCTTTAGGTTGGCCCTCCGCTGCAATTCACGTGAAAGCAGCGAACATTATGTCCAATACAACCATCGAATAGGAGAAACCGGAAAAAGACATCGCCGCCATAACCCGTCCGGGGAGCAACTTTTTAACGGTATATAAGTGATACGGGGCTGAAACTTCCCACGCATACTAAACTCGATGTGCTCTACAATTTGCGCATGAAATCTGCGCGGATTTAGCTTATTTTACATTGTCTCCAGAGCCATGGGCGCACCCAGGGGGGGGGGGGGGTTCTTTCAGGGGAGTTTTCAGGGGAGAAGACAAAAATTGAGCTATAAAAGTGTATAAAACTAAGAAATATAAAAAATTTTTCTTTCGCGCCTGCGGCGCTATTATATCTCAATTAGAGATTCACCGGGGCCGCCACTAACGCCACTACTATTGAGATTCTCAATTTTAAAAATTTTCGTCGCCTGCGGCGCTTTTCTATCTTAATTTCAAAACATCTCGTGCCTGGGGCGCAATTTTGTTTCAACTTTTAACCTTTTTTGTGTCTGCGGCGCTTAGGTAGCTTAAGGCTTGTAATTATAGAGCCTGCTGCACCATTCTATTCTATTCGATTTTAAAAAATTTTGCGCCGGGCGCGCTTTTCTGGTTTTTTAATTTGTTGCGCCTGCGGAGCTTCTTATTCAAGCCTTTTCAAGGTTTCCATTACAAATTGTTCCATAATGTCAAAACATTTCTCAACTTGCATATGTAAAAATCTTTTTAAAGGTTTCCATTACGGATTTTTTTCATAACTTCAAAAATTTCTCAGCTTCTGGGGAGCTCCGCCCCCAGACCCCCGAGTGGGTTACTGACTATTCACTAATGTCGTCATTTGTGCTGCAGCAACAAGAACTGAACTGTTGAAACTGGTTGCTGTCACCATGGGCGCACCCAGGGGGGGGGGGGGGTTGGGGGTTCCGACCCCCCCCTTTTTGTCCGACCCCCCGGGAATTTTTGGGGAGAAAGCAAAAATTGAGCTAATTTTAGGGCATAAAATTAAAAATTATGAAAATTTTTCACGCCTGCCGCGCTTTTCTAGCTCGATTTTTATAATTTTTCTCGCCTGCGACGCTGTTCTATCTCGGTTTTTAAAGTTTTTCTCGCCTGCGGCGCTTTCCTATCTCGATTTTTATAATTTTTCTCGCCTGCGGCGCTTTTCTATCTCGGTTTTTATAATTTTTCTCGCCTGCGGCGCTTTCCTATCTCGATTTTTATAATTTTTCTCGCCTGCGGCGCTTTTCTATATCGGTTTTTATAATTTTTCTCGCCTGCGGCGCTGTTCTATCTCGGTTTTTAAAGTTTTTCTCGCCTGCGGCGCTTTCCTATCTCGATTTTTATAATTTTTCTCGCCTGCGGCGGTTGTCTATCTCGGTTTTTATAATTTTTTCTCGCCTGCGGCGCTGTTCTATCTCGGTTTTTAAAGTTTTTCTCGCCTGCGGCGCTTTCCTATCTCGATTTTTATAATTTTTCTCGCCTGCGGCGCTTTTCTATCTCGGTTTTTATAATTTTTCTCGCCTGCGGCGCTGTTCTATCTCGGTTTTTAAAGTTTTTCTCGCCTGCGGCGCTTTCCTATCTCGATTTTTATAATTTTTCTCGCCTGCGGCGCTTTTCTATCTCGGTTTTTATAATTTTTCTCGCCTGCGGCGCTGTTCTATCTCGGTTTTTAAAGTTTTTCTCGACTACGGCGCTTTCCTATCTCGATTTTTATAATTTTTCTCGCCTGCGGCGCTTTTCTATCTCGGTTTTTATAATTTTTCTCGCCTGCGGCGCTGTTCTATCTCGGTTTTTAAAGTTTTTCTCGACTACGGCGCTTTTCTATCTCGGTTTTTAAAGTTTTTCTCGCCTGCGGCGCTTTCCTATCTCGATTTTTATAATTTTTCTCGCCTGCGGCGCCTTTCTAACTGAATTTAAAAATATTTCGCGCCTGCGGCGCTAATGTTTAATAACTATTACAACGTTTTGGCGCGTCCGGCGCTAATGTTTAATAACTTACGTTTTGGCGCGTCCGGCGCTTTTTTACCTCAATTTTTCGCGCCTGCTTCGCCTTTCTATTTTTCTATTTCCATTTAACTGAATTTCCGAGCTTTTTATTCAAATCTTTTCAAGCTTTCCAATACAAACTTTGCCATTATGTCAAAGAATTTCTCAACTTTTATTGAAATCTTTTTAAAGATTTTCATTACGGCTTTTTTCAAAATTTCAAAAATTTTCTCAACTTCTGGGGGGCTCCGCCCCCCAGACCCCCCTCCTGGCGACTAGTCTTAAATCTCGTCATTTTTGCTGTACACAAAATGAACTCTTTGTTGAAAACTTTGCCACCACCCCCCCACGCGTAAACGTGTCGGGCGAAAGCAAAAAATTTTTTCGGCTCGACCCCCCCCCTTTTCAAAATCCTGGGTGCGCCCCTGGCTGTCACCCTCCCCCTAGCGCATGACCGCGTTTGGCGGAAGCAACAAATTTTTGGCTCGACCTCCCCCTTTTCAAAATCCTGGGTGCGCCCCTGTCTTCAGTCACTTTTCACACACGGTCGCTGCCGCGACCCTGATATATAAATATACGTGTAAACCAACCTGACCAAAGTGGGCTGGATAACCAAGCATGTGAATGTACAGAAGTTTGGCAACGTTTCGACAGCGCCATGTATTATCTTCTTCCCTAAATGTTTCACGAATATTGGCACACTCTTTCTGTACCACCGCTCGTTCTTCAGCAGCAGTTCGAGCTGCTCTCACGTTTCGAATCAAATCACGTAGGCGCATGGGCGTTCCGAGCGTTCGCCCAAGTCGACTTTTCACTTGATCTATTTTATCAATTACGGCAGACATTATGGCATTCGGTAAAACTAAAAAGCAGACCAAACTTTGTAATATATAAGACACATAGATAGATGTATACATAATATATATATACAAGTAACAAAAATGCTCCGCACAAAAGGGGATAATATGTGTGTTGGGCCTATGTCTATCCTTTATATAAATTCCGGTTGAGAAAGACATAAATTCGACACAGCAAAAGTTGCTCAGCTCACTTAGGGCTTTCATTTGATACCAAATTTGACCGCTTTTGAAAAATTTCATTTTGACCGAAAATCGCCTAAGTCCCAACCTCACCCCATCACAGCACTCTACAGCCACTTTGAGCATGCAGTTCTATGACAAAAGTTGCTCAGCTCACTTAGGGCTTTCATTTGATACCAAATTTGACCACTTTTGAAGAATTTTATTTTTGACCCGAAATCGCCTGTCCTCACCCCACCCCACCACAGCACTCTACAGCCACTTTGGGTACGCAGTTCTATGACAAAAGTTGCTCAGCTCACTTAGGGTTTTCATTTGATACCAAATTTGACTGCTTTTGAAAAATTTTATGTTTGTAGCAAAATCGCCTGAGTCCTTACCCCACCCCACCACTCTACAGCCACTTTGGAGACGCACTTCTATGACAAAATTTGCTCCGGGCACCTTGGGTTTTCATTTGATACCAAATTTGACCACTTTTGAAAAACTTTATTTTCGACCATTTGACCATCCCACCCGACTGACCCTTCAAACGGCAAAGTAGAACCAGCCCAGCAATATATGCACGTCGGACGGCAAAACGGATACCGGGAATGAGCTGGGCACACCTGAAAACCCCTATAGAGAAAGTTTTGAGAGGCCAGGTAAAGCCTACAATGGACCTCCAGGAAACGGTTTTCGATTTGACCCTCCCAACGGCAAAGTGGAACCAGCCCAGCAAAATAGGTACGTCGGACGGCAAAAAGGATACCGGGAATGAGCTGGGCGCACCAGAAAACACCTATAGACAAAGTTTTGAGAGGCCAGGTAGAGCCTACTATGGATCTCCAGCAAGCGGTTTCCGACTTGACCCTCCCGACGGCAAAGTGGAACCAGCCCAGCAAGATGGGTAGGTCTGACGGTAAAACTGACTGGGGGAATCGATTCCCCGTGCCAGAAAACCATTGTATGGAAGATTTGAGCTTTCAAAGTTGAATAGACAGCGAGAAATTTCGATTTTTCATTTTTCGAATTTTCGCCATCTTTGACGGGCCACTGTGGTCGCTAGGGAAGTGATAGAGAAACGCAACCTGGACCGTTAGTTAGTTCAATATATGTAATTTCTGAATATAAAAAGAAATCAGCTCCAGCCCGTAACGTTCGACCTGAGCGACGACCACAAAAATGGTCACTTTTCGCTATGAGCCGACTTTGCGGCGCCACTGCGGCGCTGTGGCGCAGCTGCGGCGCAAAAAAAGTTGTGATTCTTAAATTCTTTAGAGGGTACTACTAGACCCTATAGCCCTTTAGGTTGGCCCACCGCTGCAGATCACGTGAAAGCGGCGAACATTATGTACAATACAACCATCAAATAGGAGAAACCGGAAAAAAACATCGCCGCCATAACCGGTCCGGGGCGCAACTCTTTAACGGTAAGTGATACGGGGCTGAAACTTCACAGACATACTAAACTCGATGTGCTCTACAATTTGCGCATGAAATCTGCGCAGGATCTGCGCAGGATTTTGCGCAGCTTCTGCGCAGCTTATTTTACACTGTCTCCAGCCACTTTTCACACATATTATAGGGGTCGCTGCCGCGACCCCTATGATTACGTATGTTATTATATATACCACCTGTCGGCGTGGGGAGGTTAGGCGGTCCATATGCGGACAGCGCCCGAGGGCGGCGCGTATATATATATATATATATGTATATACGTAGGTGTATATATATATGTATAGGGTGTTGGGTGTGTGGGCCATAGGTGTGTTGGGCGGGGGGTCCCCTCCTCACAAATGGAGGGGTCGCCAACGCCAACCCTTCCCCCTAAAAAATTTTTGCTACCTATCCCCCAAATCGGCCTTAATCGCCCCCTAATAATTTTCAACCCCCTACCTAAATTTTCCTAATTTCTAGCCAAAAATTCGAAACTTTTCAAAAAAATAGCGAAAAATTGCTAAAATTGGCTTAATTGCCTTAAAAATCGCTGGAAATTGAGAAAATATTCAGTTTTTTCACGAAAAACCGAATTTTTGCCGACCCCGACTCGAAAATTTTTCTTATTCCTCCCCCCAAATCGACTTTTCTCGACCCCCCCCTCCCCTTTTTTGTCAAACCACCCACCCTACTTTTTTACAAACCCCCACCCCCACTTTTTTCGCCAGCCACACCTATCTACCCAACTAATGACAGCAGCAATTGAGTATTACGTTTAATGCATAGGTGTACCTGGGGATGGACCCCTCCCCCCAAATGGAAGTAATTGGGGGGGATTGGGTGTAACCCCCCCCAGTCATTCCTCCAGCCCTCCCCCAGAAATTTTTGGGGGCCCCCGCCCCCCCCCTCCAACTCCCCAAGTCCCCAACTGGGGGAGGGGAGTCGCGCCTGAGGCGCGAGAAATTGGCCAGAAATTGGGTATTTTTAGGGTATGTACATTTTGCAACATTTTCCAAAACAGATTTTTGGCTTTATATAAGTGTTTATAATCGAGAGAAATACACGTTTATAACGGTTTTGTGGACTTCTAGACTCAATATTGACCTAATTCTGGACTCAGAAACATATTGGCAATCAAGTTTTCGAGATTAAAAACACTGTGTGTATATATAATGTTAAAATTACTTAATGATTTCATGTTATTCGGCATTAGCAATGGCTGAAAATGCGATTTTTGGCATAAAAATAGAAAAATTGGGGGGGGGGGGGGTTTGGTGGGTGTCGTGGGGGGGGGGGGTTGGGGCATAGTTTCACCGGAAATTTTGGTTGGGGGGGGTAAACTTCGGACATTTGGTGGTCGATCGCCGAATTGTGATGGGGAGTACCCTCCCCCGAACCCCCCCCCCAAATTCGGACCTCAGCAAATTCAAAAAATGGCCTAAAAACGCAAAATTTTCTATATTTTAAAGCTTTTTTGTCGAAATAAGGCTTGTTTTTATCGTTTTAGGCGTTTTTACACCGTTTTAAACCAATTTTAAGACAAAATTTGAGAAAAATTTTTCAAAAAATGACCATTTTTTAGCAAAATTTAGCTAACATTTTGACCCCAAAAAGTGCTCTGGGGGTTCGGGGGGGGGGGTAACCAAAAGTGGGGGAGGGATAGTCCAAAAATCTGGGGGGAGGTAAAGTTGGTCGAAAATTTTGGGGGGAGTATATACCCCCCAACCCCCCTCCCTGGTGAAACTATGGTTTGGGGGGACTAAAAAGGGGCCCTCCAAAATTCCGGGGGAGTGGGCCCCCAACCCAAATCCCCGTTACACCTATGGTGACCGACCCCACCCTCGAAATTTTGGGGGCAGACCCCACCATAGTTTCACGGGAAATTTTGGTTAGGGGGGATAAACTTCGCAAATTTGGTGGTCGACCCCCGAAATGTGATGGGGAGAACCCCCCGAACCCCCCCCCCATATTCGGACCTCAGAAAATTCAAAAAACTGGCCTAAAAACGCAATATTTTCAGTATTTTGACGCTGTTTTTGTCAAAACAAGGCTTGCTTTTATCGTTTTAGGCGTTTTTACACCGGTTTAAACCAATTTTAAGCCAACATTTGAGAAAAATTTTTCAAAAAATGACCATTTAGCTAACGTTTTGGCCCAAAAAAAGTGCTGGAGGGGGGGTTCGGGGATAGGGGGGCGTAACCATCAATGGGGGAGGGAGGGATAGTCGAAAAACCTGGGGGGTACAGTTGGTCGAAAATATGGTGGGATATATACCCCCCAAACCCCCTCTAGTGAAACTATGGACCCACCTCCAAATGGTCAAATCCCAAACCCCACCCACCCAAATTTTCCAGACACCACCCCTACCCTCAAAATTAGTAAAATTCGAATTTTTTTGGAAAAATTCTATTTTTTTGCAAAAAATCCAAGTTTTTCGACTAAATGAGCAAAAATGAAGAAATATTATTGATTTTTAGTTGGAAATAACAATTTTTCAGGGAATTCGCGAATTTTTTTGACCGAAAAATTTTTTACCCCTACCCAAATTCGATTTTTCCGGACCCCACCCCACCTCAAACCGGCTGACCCCACCCACCCTAATTTCGGCTACCCCCTTCCCCAACTTTTTCTCAAGGTACAGCTATGGTTTAATGGACTTTATATACATCGAAAAAGGAGCATTTTTAGCTAAAAAACCTTGGATACAGATTACGTAGGTGGGTCCTCCCTCCCCCACCTCTAAATTTCGGATTTGGGAGGGTCTCCCGAGCCAAATTTGTACCTTCTACTCCCCCGACCCCAAGCAGGTGGTATATAGCGGGGTGGGAAAAACCCAGTCCGGTATGCGGGTAAATACCCAACGCCAGTGTGAGTCACCTATAGGAGCTAGATCGGATTTTAATAGCCTATCTTAAAGAGCCGTAACGGCCGAGTCGAGTGGTGAGGGCGTTCGACTTTGAATCCGATAGTCCGAGGTTCGAATCCCCGCTACCACAAGGCTTTCACAAAGCATCTTGAGCAAGGGACTAAGCACATATTATTGGTTCGCCGTGGGCTCTATTATTAGCTATCCATCCTTAATTGGTCGGTAAGCGGAATACAATTGTGGGAAAGGTAACAGGAGATACCTCGAGTGTACCTTGAGAAAACGTTGGGGGAGGGGGTAGCCGAAATAGAGGTGGGTGGGGTCAGCCGTTTGAGGTGGGGTGGGGTCCGGAAATATCGAATTTGGGGGGGGGGGGGTAAAAAATTTTTTGGTCAAAAATTTAGAAAAAATTCATAAATG
>JASAND010022226.1:0-14160 GCA_030248195.1 Trissonchulus latispiculum
ATGTTCCTCCACTTATACCGCAGTAAGAAACCACTGTGAAACCACGGATGCTCATGTCAATTTTTTGAAAGCAAGATATCAGATATAAATCTGTCAGTCGACTATAAATACCACATAATATTTATCATGTGTAATTGACTAACCAATTGTAAAGGTGGCAGTAACAAGCAGAAGTTGTGTGCACAATTCTTGGCACCATTCTTGCACCTGAATTGTTCTACTTGGCCAAGCTGCGGGACATTTTACTATGTCGTGGATTTAAATTAAGATATAGTTTTTAAAAAATTCTTGGAAAAAATTTTGTCAGTCACTCACAAAGATTTTATCATAATTTTATTGACAGACAACAGACAGACGACTGCACTTTGGAGTCAGGTGAACTCCCTGGTCTCCCAATGGACATTGCTGAAATAAGTCAATTGAAGCAAAGCAAAGTTTTGTGCCAGTAGCTCAATGACTGTAGTAACCAACATATTCTGTCGTTATAGTTAATCACCTTATGTTAGTCACAATTATAGTATGTTAGTTGAGTCAGTCAGTCCATTGAGTTGGTTCCTTTCTTGCCCTAATATCCAATAGTTTGGGGCAAATGTTAGACCTATCAATTGAAAATTACCGTGCGGTGGTTGAAAGTTTGAGAAGCAGAGTGCCCCTAAGCAATCTTGGTGCAGAATTTTGAATTCTAGATGTATAGTTTCATGAGTGCATAATTGCACTATTATTAAGAAGAAGAGTAAGCCACTAGAGGGCTTCTCTTCACTGCATTGCGTAACGGTGCTCCGCCCACAATACGCGAATGTTCCCCCGTTTGGGGGGGGGTCGGCCAAATCGACATTGCATACCCCCCTCCGTTTGGTGGGGGGGGGGAAGGGGTAGCAGAAAGGAGGTCCCCGTTTGGCGGGGGGGGGGTAGAGCAGCGGATTACGGTAGTTTTTGTTCTCTTCGAAAATGGGTCCCCGTTGGGGGGGGGGGGCGCNGAAAGAGGTCCCCGTTTGGGGGGAGTCACAAAAAGTGGTCCCCGTTGCGGGGGGGGGTCGCCAACAGCCAATCAGAATGAGCAAAACTTAGCCTGCTTGAGCGACCCCCCCCCCAAACGGGGCCCCCCTTCAGCGACCCCCCCCCACAAACGGGGACCGCTTTTGGCTACCCCCCACCAAACGGAGACCAGTTTTGACTACCCCCCCCCCACCAAACGGAGGGGGGGTATAGCTGTCGACCCCCCCCCCAAACGGGGGGACATTCTCGTATTGTGGGCGGAGCGCCGTTACGCAATGCCAAGAAGAGGAGCCCTCTAGTGGCTTACTCTTCTTCTAGTATATTATGGACTCTTGATAGTTTCTGTCAAAGATGACTGCTGTACTTTGGGTGGGGGGTGGGCTCCCTGGTTTTCCAATTGACGTTGCTAAGATATTTGTTAGACGAATGTTATACAACTTGAAAATTAGCTTGAAAATGAGAGTAAACTAGAGCACCACTAAGTAGTCTTGGACCAAAATTCGTAAAAAAATTCTTTAGAAATTGGTAGAACGCTCTGTATGGCAAAGAGAGTGCTGGTGGTAGATGCGGAAACATTTGAGCTTGGTCAGCTTGGCCGAACTTGGCACCAGATTTCTGCTAAATTTGAGCTTAACCAACTTGGAAAGTGATAGAGAAATAATGAAAAACGCCTGCCTGCAGTCACTAAGGCCGAAGCCTTAGTCCGAACAACTTGGAAAGTGAGTTAGAAAAAGACAGAAAACTTGACGCCTCCCGTCTTGCGCTTCCTCTTAGTCCACCAGCCCTGGTAGAAGCGCTACGGTTGCATCAAGCTAGAGTTCAGTGTGAAAACCAGTTCGGGACCTTATAAATGGAAGAAAGATGACATCCATGGCCTGATTTCGATGAAACAGTTTTAAGATTTCTTCGGTTCATTTGCATAAATACTTTCAACTGAACTTTTATTCACATCCAAGTCCCCTGTGAAAACATGAAAAGATAGCAAAATCTAGTTTGAAAACTGATCCTATCCCAGCGTTATGACAATCTTGCTCGTGCTCTAAACCCCTATGCAGTAGTCGTTTAGAGTCATCTATAGTTTTACGCGCACTGGAGACGTCTTTACACGGAGAATAATATAATGGCCGGCTACGGTGAGGCGTAGTCAGACCAAGTTGACCCCAACAGGGGCAGTATTCCTATGTAGACCTGTTATTTTTTCAATTACAAAAATTCTTTGCCGAAAGCATGATTTTTTTTTGCTTGTGACTTAGCATCATCTGAGGCCCCTCTATGCTGCCTCTCCGTATTCCGCAAGCGGACAAGAGACGGAGAGACGAAGGTCAAGGATAGAAAACAAGACCCCCAAGCCAAGCTGGCGTACGGTTATTTCGGACACATCCAGGGTAACATATGTCGCTTACCGACATATGCTGCCCCCCGCATGCCAATAGTGCCTGAGATGGCTGAAGCCTTAGTAAGCCTGCTTGGAAGGTAGTGGTCAAAATAAAGGCTGCAGAAAAGGGTCGGAGGGGAAGGCCAAGCATCAGATAGGAAAGGAGGGAAAGTCCGCGATTGCATAATTTTGTGCTGTGCCAACACTTTAAGAAAGTACCCTATGCAGGTGACCGGTTTGTTATTGCTTGGAATTTGAGAAGCAGGGACGGACACGGAAAGACCTTTTTCACTCGCCATGCCAATCCCTGCTCCGCGGCAAACCTCTACTATCTAACTTACTACATGTATTTTTTGTATTTTTGTACATGTAGACTTCCCGATGTACATCTGCAATTTTCTAAAGAATTCAAATTTGGTTTATAGTGGGTTTTAGATTGGTTTTAGGAAAGCATGATTTAACTTAGAAGCTTCAGATTTACGTTACTATTTCACTTGACTTCCTTTTACTTCTTCTGATATCCAATCACCATTTTTCTCGCTGATCTCCATAAATATCAGAGAGAGTAGGTCTATAAATGCCATGACTGAACTTGTCATGTTCAGAGCAAGTTAGAGTCTTATCTATCACCGAACGCACCCACGTATAGCTCCCAAGCTACACTGGTGCTCAAAAATCTGCAACCGTTTAGATTGCTGACAATCGAAGACTGCGAGAAGGGTGTCACTTGCGCTGCTTAAATAGGACCTAAACCTAATTTGCATACTCTGATTGCAAAAAAATCACCTAAGCTAGCCCTGTGTTGAAGATAGGGCTACTAAATGGAGAAATGACTCACTATGCACTAATCATAATCGTTTCCATTTTATACATTCCTGCTCCAGCAGGAGCAGGAATAAAAATTAGAAAAAGACAAGCACTTATTGCACAACTTTCAAGAAGGGCGTCAACACAGCAATAGCAAATTGCCAACACCATGCCAAAAACTAAAATACCAATTATATAAATTTTAATGTCAAACTTTTCAGTTTTAATTTAAGGTGGGGGGTCCACCATGAAAAATTTTATGGTCACGGATTTTGCTCATTTTCACACAAAATTTTCTCACATATGTCCTGCATATCGAGTTTCAGTTTCGAGTAGTTTCGTTCAGTACTTAACGAGTAACCTGCTATTAATTGCATGCAATTTGAAAACAAGTGAAAACGGCGGTGCCGCAGCAAATAGAGGCACTTTACACCTGAACTTCCTTGAGAATGGAGCTTCATTCGGTTGTATGTTTGTTATCTGATGCAAACAAAGAAGTTAGAGTAGCTTTTAATGGGAAAAGTTTTATTACTTTATTTAGTGATTTTAGGGAGTAGCACCGGCGCTGGAAAGCATTGAAAACGAAAATCATTTAACGGCCGATAACTTGAATTTGGTGCATTTGCGGGCAATGGTCCAAGACGAAAAAATGTTCAGGACAATGAGAGCTTTCGATTAATATAAAATTTAACATATTTCGAAAAATTTGAAAAATCGCTATTTTTGAGATTATGGTTGTCAGACACCCGTATTTATCCCCAGCGACCAACTGGGTGCACTAACATGCACCATTTGTGCCCAAACGTGACCTAAAGTCATCAATAATGGTGCGCAAATAGATAGTCTAACATTTGATAGGTCTGTGTTGCCATAGCTCTATGTTATTTGCATAAAAACTGGAATTTTCAAAATTTTGCTAAAAATTGAGATTTCTGCGCCAGAGAAATCTCGAAATCGGACAGAGCTAACCAGGATCAATTGGTATCGTTTGAAATGTCTTGTCATAAGCTGTGATTTGTAGAAAGTAGAATTTTTAACTAGGCCTTACAGCTTTCAGAATATTTCATCAAAGTTGCTGACCCCCAATTCCAACGTTGTAAAACAGTCAAATTTGGCTGTTCGCGAACTTAAAAAATTAATTAAAAAATTTTTGAAGGCCTAAATTAAATTCTAAATTAATTCTATTAATTAATTCTAACTAAATTCAGCTTCCTACAAATCACCCTTCTAGATCGTATTTATGATATAAAATGGACGTTGAAGTCCTCCGTTTTGTCGTTGGCGAGATTTCTCTGGCACACGGAAAAAATCACCACTTTTTCCGTTTCCTATGTTTAACACATACTGACATCAACTTTGAGGTGAAATTACTCGACAACCGTAAGAGATCCGACCTTCATTTCAAAAACTCGTTAAAATATACCAATCGGACAACAAAATATGTGAAAATGAGCAAAATCGGAGATGGTCGAAAAATCGGCCAAAAATGGACCCCCCCCCCCCTTAAGCTCAATTGTTTTAATCTACCAGAATATAGCATGATTTAACCAGTTATCATTACTATTACTGTTTGTCAGCTGCTTTGTCTTGTAATCATTGTATGAACCTCATTTGCATAAATTTACGCGTTACTGTATACTTGACTTTATATTTTTTGAGCCTATAACTGCTACAATCTGAATAGGAAAGGTTTCTACACGCACTCAGACGAATCCTTCAGATCCTAGTGTTTTCAAATTAATTATAATAATCTAGAAAAACTATATTGTTATTTCTAGGCTTGTAGCACCAATAATTAATATCACTATGCATTTTATTACAATTATTAATATTGTATACAAAAACACCCAAACAGTCAACAGGAAGTAAGCTTCTCTGCAATAAGGAAGGCACAGCTATTTGATCCAACTTTGAGTCACGCCAAGTGTACATTATGTAATAATTAAAGTTTGACGTTTGGAGGTTATTAATTTTTTGCCAGTAGGCAGGTTTTCTCTTTCAACTTCAACCTCTGAGCACCGAAGCCTGTCGCAGAATCAATTAATGTTCAGGCATAGCTTTCCCTCTCAAGCTTAAGTATTACGTAAGAAGCCGCGTTATTGTTTCACAGGAACACAATAGAACTTACCGACAGGCATGTTTTCGCATTGCCAGCTGGTAAAAACCAAATCCATCTCCATTTAAGGTAAACATTTTCTTCAGGTGCATAGGTGATCCGCCAGTGCCAGAAAACTGTTGGGTTGAGGAATATTTCTTCAAATGAAATTGTGTGACTTAAAGGTCAGTAAAGGGCGACTCTTTTTTGCTCGGGGAAATTATCGACTTCAACTTTCAGGAGGAAAATTTTTAGGAGCACAGCTCAGCTTAAAAGTCATAACATGTAGCTGGAAAGAAGAAGCTTATATGCCTTAGAACTCTCTAATGACAAGATACTACCTTGACGCTAAGAGAAAGCCGAATTAGCCGTTATTACCTCTGGGTAGTTTCATGTGAACACTAAACCCCCCTATATCCTATCCGACTTAAGATACACCTTTGCGTGTAGAGCACCGTTGATCTAATATTCTTAAAATTGTCTTTGAAAAAGTTACCTGTAGACGGTGAATACCAAAACAAGGAAGCCAGGAAGTATGAATAAATTTCGTAGAAGTAACTGAAAATTCTTAGGTTCAGCTTAGCAGAATGGTGAGCGCATCCGACTAGCAGGCGGAAGGGGCACGGTTCGAACCCTACGAAACTTATTTTTAGAATTTTTAGGACCAATTTTTGCCACACGGATTAATTCAGAAGCACCGAATGATTTGCCAACATTACCAATGATTATACCGATATTTATAGTTATTAGTTGCAGTCTTGAGAAATAATAAAAATCTGTACGTGATGTTTCTCAAGAAAATCTGAATACAAATAATTGTTGTAACTTAATTTAATTTTCAATTATATTGATCAAGCTTTTGTTGCTAGATCTTTTTCAATGCTGATGTTCGCTAGATATAAAACTTCTATCAATTGAACGTTGAAAGGTCTTAGAATTTTCTCAAATTGTTTTCTCTGGGCATAGAAAACATAATAATTCTTGGAACATAAAGTAAACGGTAAAACGTAGAAATTTAAGTTAAAGTTAAAAGGAAAACCCAGGTAGGTAAGCTGAGCAAACCTAGGTAAGGTAAACGTAACATCGTTGCTTTTGGAGACTATTTTCTACCATTCATCAACAATAAAATCCACTCATGATGAGTCCAAACTAAAATCACGATTACCGATTTAGATTCCTATTCCCTCAAATAATTGTAGCACTGGTGTAATAATTGTAGGGCTGGTGGCCCAAGATAAAGCCAAGGAGACAAGTGCGAGACGGGAGGCGTCAGGCACCCTCGTACCCACGAAACCAGTACCTAGGAGAGAGAAGGGAAGCGGGGTTCAGTTTTCCATTAATTGAAAGTAAAGAATTAGCCCAGCCGCGGTTCGAACCACGGCCCTTCTGACAGACAGTGACAGACATCCCGGGGCAGACGTGCTAACCCACTACACACAGGGCCATCAGCTGAACTCCCATATCAGGCTTACCAGTCTTTCCTATGGCTGCTTCCCTTACATAATATTTATTTAGCAACTGTGAAGGAGTGGTCACATCCGTTCTCACGGTAAACCGATATTGGTTCTGTCAATTGGCCGGGGAAAGTTCAAAAGTTCAAAAAATTGTGGCAGCTGCTAATTGAAACACTAATCATAGGAGCAGAAGTTAAAAACCTTAACAATTGGCTATGCCCGGAATGCCAGTGTACAGAGAGCACCAACGATATAGAAGTTATGTGCTCTTCTTACCTGGCTCCGTGGTGTAGTGGTTGCACGCCTAACTGCAGTTCGGGAGGTCCGTGGTTCGATTCTTTACACCAGGAACTATTTCCCTTTCCAAACAATGAGTCGTAAATATCGTAAATTTTGATTTTGGCTACGCATGCTTACTGCTAGAAGTTTTCTACATTTCCTGTCCAGCTAAAAATCACTGGAACGTTAGCAAGCAATTTGTCATTAATTATACTCCTATCATTCCTTAACGTTCATGTGGTGGCCATTTATACCTCAAGAAAAAAACCGAAAAAATGACGTTTTCGAGTCAACCCATATCTCAGTATGCACAAATTTTTAGGACTCGAGTCAGACGTTCGTAATGAGACCTCCGTATATTTGGGCATCCGGCAGATAAAGTTACAAAAATGATGGGTTTTAGTCTAACTAAGAGTAAGACAGTTAATCTCAATCGTCTAATTTGGGCATCCATTAGCGTGCTACCTGGGCGTCTATGCTGACAGCGGTGACGTAATTCCAGAGAAGTGGCAGACCAGTGAGGTTATTCAGAAGGTGTCAGTTTCGGGTAGACCACATCCTCATCCTCAATCCTCAAACGAGAAAACCACGGAAATTTTGTCCAACAATCCGCAAACGATGCCAAAAAGTGTATCATGAAAAGCAACTGTTTACTGAGTGCTTAATTGGTCTGTCAGCTTTAACTCCACAGCGAGTGCAGAGTTTTTTCCGGAAAATTGGGATTTGTAGACTCATTTTCCGACTTTTTGTCTCCAAAGATTGAGAAGTTTCGAGACTTGTTGAAAATATTTTAAGACATCACTAATTTGTCTAGAACACTGTTGCAAAATAAATACATGTTTCGAGACATTTTTTAAATATTTCCTGTTGCAATACAGGAAAATATATTTCTAGAAAGTTTTGAAATATTTCGAGACAATTTTGATTTTCAATATTACAACTCTCGAGAGATTAGGTGACAACTTTTGAGTCGTTTCTGCCCAACTATCCGGAGACCCTCTGCACTCGCTGTGGAGTTAAAGCTGATATACCCATAAAATAGCTATTTTTGAAAGAAACACTATTTTGCTTTTGGGCAGAGTGAGATATGTGGAATAGAATTCGGTGCTAATGCTAATGCTAAGGAACTGTGTCAAAAATATCCTAAAAATTCATCGTTTACATGATTTGATTACATGATTCTACTCGAGTAGAAATCATGTAAGCGGTTTCCTTTACATTTAGTTTTTCTGCTAAAATTTGTAGTACAGCCAGCAAGTCTGCGCTTTAATGAAAGGAAAATCCAAGTTTGTTGCAGAAGCTTAAAGTTTTTATGTATTTGTATGCCCACAGTCAGTCAGCTTTTGCTGGTACTTATCGGAAAGAAAAAAGTAGCAGCAAAAAGAAGGCCATAAAAACAAACGTGTAAAAATCGTGTAAGTGTCTTTTTTTTTATCGAGGCGCTTAGCTTTCAGGTACTCATAGAGACCTTTTATGTGCTGCTCTCCGCGTTCTGCAGAACGGCAGACAAGAGGCGGAGAGACGAAGGTCACGGACAGAAAACATGACCCCCAAGCGGTTCTGACGTGCGGTTATTGGCCCCTTAGCTCAACGCTAAGGTGACCGCAGTCACACACAGGGCAACTGAGATCTTAGGTACAGATAACAATTGCCCCCCGCATATCAATAGTGACTAAGATGGCGGAAATCTGTGCACCCGCTCGGAGGGTGTGGGTGTAAAAATGGATGAGTCAGAGGAAAAAGGAGAAGAAGTGACAAAGGAAGGAGGATAGGGATGACCGAGCACTCAGATAGGAAAGTAGGAAAGTCTGCCAATACTGTAGACTGTAAAAGTTTATTATATTTTAGCTTTTAACTTGGCAGATTGAGAACAGCAACAAACACAGGGGGACCTTTTTCACCCCCAATGCCAATTACTCTTCTCAATCCTACATAATCAAACCAAATTTTGGTTATTAAAGACCAAGTATCAAAAGAATTTGAAATAAAAATAATTTGAAATTTAAGTAAAGTTGTGATCATTTTATTATTTAAACGCGGTTTCTGACCCGTTACGGTCTTAATTCCTATTCAAGCTGGCTTAACTGCAACAGGAACTTTGCCAAAGCCCCTGATGGCCAGCATAGGTGAGACCTTAATTAGGTCATGTAAGAAAACTTAGCTTTAACTTCTGGATTGAAAACCATCAATTCCGTCCCTGCAATTGAAAAAACACCAAAAGTGTAAGTGTCTTAAAAATTCTCAAAATTCGTGTAAATTTCAACGTTTACATGATTTTATTTTTGACACGGCTCCTAATGCTAATGCTCGCGTAACTAGATTATTCCAGACGGTTTCAGATAAACATGGTGATTAGCTATTTAACGTGGGATAAGTCACCTATTATTCGGCTTTGACAAAGCCTAAATGAAAATAAGCTTACAAGACTAAATAGCTTTTGCACATAATTAAATATTTTCTCGTCTGAAGTAGAGCTTTAAAAATTAATTATGTCTGCACCTCAGCAAATAAGAAGTCAGCACAGAACCCTGACTACAAAGGAAAACCCAAGCAAGGTAAGTTTCTAAATTTGCGAAATCCCTCCCCCCTTGCCGAGATTCTGAAATTTTGAAAAATGCTTTGAAATCGGAATAAGCAGGAACTTAAAAGGAGACTAAAAGTCAATATTGGGAAGGAAATATACACTCTGATAACGTAGAAATGATATGAGAAGTATGTAGAAATTTGGAACATTTCTATCCAACTTCAAGCCATAAGAACTTAATGATATATAAAAGCTTATAGTATCATAAGTTTTGTAAAGGATTTGAACTAAGACGAATCTGATTGGCTAGTCGCTTATTGTTTGGATCGCAATCAGCACTTAATTGGTCACGTAGTTTCTACCACAGCTCAGGTCAATCAATGAATGAAAAGTAAATGAATTTGGATGCGTTTCAGTATAGAGCGCTGACAAACAAAGTTCCTAATTGATTGGTGTTTAACAAGAGACTAGTGTCTACGGAGGTTTATGTTTATGCATATAATTTTAACGAAAGCACTATGATTAAACTATTAAAGTAAAAGTTAAGATCAAAGATTTAACAGTAATACAACAAAGATGCTTGAAAGTGTCTCATAACTGTTTATAACTAAAATTTAAATGATTACGGCTCAAAGGTAAAGATCGTATTAGAAGAAGAGCAGATAAAAGTTTAACTTAAACTCTATTTAAAACAGTTTTCGAAGATTTTCTCAAGCTTTTTTCTTTTTCATTATTTCTTATATATATATATATATATATATATATATATATATATATATATATATATATATATATATATATATATATATCAATAAAGTCATATCCCTGCAAATTTTATTACGGCGCCTTGTAAACAAATGAATGAAAAGTAATAGTTAATAAACCCTACAAAGTACTAAACTTTAATCCTAAAAATGGAATCTCAGCCAAATATCTGCAGCCGTTTGCAAAGTCATTTGTCACTAGCCTATTTCAACCTCAATGCAGATTTATGTCACTGTGCACTTTTAGATTTATCAAATCAAACCGATTTACCAGTATAACTCTGTTATGCCTATTGACAAGCAAAAATGCTATTTCTGTCAGTCAAACAGTATGAAAAGATCCAAATTCATTTCAGACCAGTCAGTCATTGCAATCCTTGTAAAGTAAAAAGTATAATAGTTTAACTAAAATCTATTTTTAAAAATCGTAATACTGTACTTACTTGAATTAAGAATAGTAGTTTACTCTTTAATTTAGTCACCAAAATCTATGGTATGAAAATTAGCTGATATATTGCATTGTGACTAACTGACTAGATCCTTTTAAGATACCATTAGTCTTTCTAAACCATTAAATAGTTGTTAGGAATGACGGCAATACACGGCAGCTAGCATGAAATTTGGCTGACCGCAGTGACCACCGTGTAAAAAGGTAAAACTTTGGGCGGATTCTATCGCTGAAATAGGCAAAATTCTGGTTCTCGTGGCACACGCTCAAGTGTCAAGTGATAGTCTAAATCTTTAACAATTTAAAAACTTAAACTGCAAATTAAAATGAAAGGTGCTAGAGGTACCTAATAAACAGAACAGACCATTTTTAAAAGTCAGATATCGCCAAATATCAACATCTGGATTAGGCGCAAGGCGCTGCAATCGTATCCTACAGGTATTCGTCTCAACTTAGAGTTTACAGTTAGTTTAAAGCGGTTTTCTTCTATTGAATGATTGTAGTCTCACTAGGAGCCATGTAAACTAAAGGAGAATTAATGTAAAAAGCCAATGAACATGCCTTAGCAGGCAAATTTAGAGAACGTTTGCGGTCGTTGCGGTCACAAAATTGTGTCCAACAAACACTATTCTCGATAGAGTATCCGGTTTCGAAACTGCCCTGAAAGAAAAGAGTCAAAGTGTTATACAATTTTTCGCCGAAAAATAAACGCGCGAACTTCATCCTCATTCTCAATTCGGCACCCTACTGTAATGTGTAAGGTGTGATGTGTGAATTGTGTGTAATTTTAGTGAGTTTATTTTGGTGTGAAATTTTAGTAAGAGTGGTATTTTTAATAAGAAATATGTGTTGTGTAAATTTGGGTTGAAATTAGTTTAAGAGTGTCTATTTTCTTATGTTAAAATGTGCGTGTTTTATTCAGCCCACTTAGCGACTAGGTGGCGCTGCTGAGCTAGACTTGTGGAAGCGCATAGTCGGGTCTGCAAGAGGGTCTCAAATTCAGCCAATCAAAATTCACTAGGCATCTCTCTCAGCCTTCACTTTAAAAACCAGTCAGTCTTGTCTTGTTTTGTCTCAGTGTGCGGTCGGTCAGTGAGAGCTCTGCCTAACTCCATTTTATACGTGCTTTGCCTTTCCGTCAGGATTTTCGTAAGTTATTGATTTTCTTCTTTTAACTAGTTTTAGACTCCGAGGCGACCTCGTGGGTCGACCTAAATTTATTAGCAGTATTTCTATTGAGCTTTATCCTTCCTTTTTGATTTAGTTTTCTAATATGGCGGTTTATTTTAGAAAGAAGGTTTTAGAGGGTTATTCCAAATAATTTAGCTTAGCCGCGACGGCTTAGGGACATATCTTTGAGGCAATAGTTTTTGAAGGGGTTTAAATAAATTTGTGGGGTTTGATTTGTTTTTGGTAAACCGTTTTTGTAGACGTATAGAAATTTTTATTTATGTCTTGTGTATGCTTAGTTACTTCTTGAGTGTTTGTTAACTTGAATTTCGCTGTTTTTGTGTTCTTATTGATGAATGTTTAAATGTCAAAATTCTATTGCGCTGTATAATTTTCGGGAGTCGCTCCCCTTTGTTTATTACTCTATTAAATGTGGTCTCAGTAGCTGAGCCATCTAGGGTGTTTTAGTTAGGTTTGATTAGATTTGCATAGTCGGTAGGTAGGACTTTTAATTGTTTCCCAAGTTTAGGTAGGCTAATAATTCACTGAGCGTGTATTAAATTTAATCAAAGTCTTTCTAGTAATTGAGTAGTTAGATTGTCCTCTGCCTCTTTAGTCGGTTCCTTTATCAATTCCTTAGGCTTAGTTAGTTCTTGGCGAGATCTGCCCAGGTCGACTGGAACATAAGTCTCCTCCAGGTTCGTCGTTTCCATACGCGCACAGTTTCCACCCGTAAAGTTTGGTTGCCCATACCCTTCCAACTTTACATTAGGCTGCCAGTCTCCGACCTTCCTCTTTTCTTTTTCTTGTCTGTCCCAGTTTATTTTTGCATTTCTGTTTTTCTCTTGTGGTCATAGTAATATTGTCATCTGTTTTTTTCCTTTTTGTTTCTCAGATTTGATCTCTTTACACTTGTCTACTAATTTGTTCTTTTAAGTAGCTTGTTTTTAATTCGTGCCGTTGTTGTAATTCAAGATTTTTTTTTATATACGTATCTACCTTTTGATTCTCTGTTTGTATATCATCTTCTATTTTTCCATGTCTGTTCAACATTCCCCTGTGAAAACGTCCAAGGCTTCGACTAAACCGGCCGATACGGCCTCTGCAAGCGACGCGGCGGACAATCGACCCTTGAACGCAGACGGGTTTGGACGGTTATTCCCCCCATCTAATCTGAGTAAGAATTCCTCTACTCAATCATCGTCTAGCCAGGTCTCGGCGGGCCCTACATCTACAAGCGCTGCGCTTAGTAGACCGTTTTTGCGATCGGATTCGGCCAAAAACAAGGCCTCTAAGAGGGGGGAATTATTTGACGATGTCATGGAGCAGGGTCACGACGACCAACAAGAAGAGGAGGCCTCACAGAAGACCGATGAATTCCTATCACCCACCGATCAGGGTGAGGTTATCGAAGAGGAATGGGATGGCCAAGGGGGATAGGCTCCCCAAGGCTAGTCCCAAACAGGCGGCAGCGGGCTCGCGAGGGCCCAGGGGCACGTAAAATCTCTTCTATAGCGCTGGGGGAGATGGCTGAAGGCCCCCCGTGTCCGACGAAGGGTGAATAAACATCCTGCTGTGGTACCGTCTAGTCGGCGCATATGTCGGTCTGGCATTGGCACTAGGCCAATGACAAGTGGCATTGCGTGGTACGTGGATGACAGTCCACACCTAAGCTGGTCGATGCATAGGGTGCTTGTCTTAGTGTGCTTGTGGCTGCTTGGAGCTTGGGGCTCGGCAGTGGTTGGTTTTTATCCTACCTCCGGCGGCTTACCGGAGAAGGCATCGATCAGTGAACAGGCAAGGCTGGTGAAAACGGTCAAAGTTCGTGTATGGTTGGCAAATTGGCACGGATCAGACCGTCGGTTTCCACCAATCGAGAGGTTGGATGGCGATCGCTATCGACTGGGTCACCGGCCGGTCAGGACTTAGGCTCACCTGTAATGGGTGCAGTCTAAGAGCTGGCTCAATGTACAGTCAGGCCACGGCAAGCTCGGCCCCTTTGGGTGATCGAAGAGTGAGTCGTGCTCCTTGTGATCGATATTTCGGAAAAGGAAATATCGGGAAACTTGGAGGCATATGCATTGTATAGGTCCCTGTCCTTGTGCTTTAGTTTGGTGTTGTTGGTCTTGTGTCTTGGTCTCGTGTCTTGGTCTCAGCCCCTCGTTTTACTATCAATGCATATGTGGAACGGTATCTAGCCTGGGTCGCGCCCGAACAGTCCAAAGGGTGACCGAAAGGTATAAGCGGA